>CM064581.1:2909794-2947294 GCA_032716605.1 Paralithodes platypus
CCATCGGGGTTAAGTGGTCGAATTGTTAGAACACTTTACTTTACATGCTACCATAATTGCCGAGAATAATTGCTGCTTTAGGGGAGATATCGACTTGAGGAATTTTTTTCTGGACCCCTTTCTCCCTCATGTTTAGCCCCATTGCTTTTGATATTATAAAAATTTTGCCCCATTAGTTTAGCGATTTTAAGAACTTTCACCCCATATTAAGACCTTTCGTGCAATTCAGGTGTCGATTTTATCCTGGCGAGCGATAGCGAGCCTGTAACTTAAGAGGAACCGGCCTTCGGCCGGGAAATTTTTCTACCGAAAAATTTACAAATTTATCTTGAAAGGGACTCAAGGGGATGTAATTTTAAGCTTGATGGTGGTCTAGTGAACAAACTAAATACCTCTTCTTAAAGCGATCATGCGTCTGTGTTTCTATTTTTGTTTGTGGACTACTGTATATGCGTGTGTGTGTGTTTTCTGTTTTGTTTACTTTTGTTTGATTAATGTGGGTTTGTGTTATTCGAGGGCCATTACACACACACTCCCTTCTGTCGATAATGGATCTTTCTTGTTTCTCTCTCTCTCTCTCTCTCTATGTATTTATGTATCTATCTATATATATCTACATTTAGCACACACACACACACACACACACACACACACACAGTCCCTTGCAGTTCATTCCGTCTAGCACATAATAACGCTCTCATTTTCTCCACTAAACTGTTATCATCCTATCTGTATCTGTTCTTTCTATCCACTTCCCGCTGACCGTCCCACTTAACTATCCACCAGCCTTAATTAACACTATCATTATCGATGCACCTACTTGCAGAAATTGGGTTGTCTCTTATTTTGTTTAGGACTGCTAACTTGTGTGACCATTATTTTGTTATCTGTTAACCAATAGTGTTTGTTGTGTGTTTGTTTCACCGTAATGGATTATTACATGGATTTATAATTACGCGCATAAAATGTATTCATAGTTTCCGATATACCGGTATATATACTGTATATATATATATATATATATATATATATATATATATATATATATATATATATATATATATATATATATATATATATATATATAGTCTTATATATTCCTACATACAACAGTGTCTACATGCAAGCACACTTATATAATAACCTGAATCCGCACATGCGACACATACAAACACATAATGTACCTCTCTGCACTCACTGACCAACAACACACACACACATACACACAGTACACACACATAATCTACCTCTATTCACTGACCAAAAGCAACACACACACACACACACACACACACACACACACACACACACACACACACACACACACACACACACACACACACACACACACACACACACCCTACCTCACCATCATACTGACCAACCTATTGAAACCTCAAGCAATTGTTATATCATGTTTTTTATAAGCCGTGACCGTCCCATCCTGCGTACAGTTGACCACATTAATTTGTACGCACTCCGGGTTTTTAGGGTTGGAAGGAAAATGAACATGATTGAATTAGAAGTGTGTTATCTAATGCCATAGTAAAAAAAAAAAAAAAAAAAAAAAAAAAAAAAAAAAAAACACACACACACACACGACATGAGGCGAAAGGTCTCAAAATCGTCAAACTTACGAAACGAACGTCATAAAATAACAAAACTAATATGCTAAACATGAGGGAGAAGGGAGTCCAAAGAAAGCGACTACCTCCCCCTTTAAGTGTGTACCGCGTGAAACAAAACGTACTGGTCATTATCTATTTTAACACTTTCTGAACCGACGTTTTATGAGTTATTATGATACTTTGTTTAATCATTATTGAGGTTATTAGGTCTGGATCGTAAGGTCTGTGTGGTCAGTATCTATGCAAATCTATGTATTGTACACCCCCCCCCCCAAAAAAAAAAAAAAAAAAAACACACACACACACACACAAGTAAATATGAATGAACAAAAACACGAATTAAAACACAGCGACACACAAACAAGAAAACTATACACATACACGCGCACAGCAACACATACACAAATTTGACCAAGCACATTACCACAGAAACCCACACACAAGCACAAATACTTACATGATAGCATAAACAACGTACACGCAAGCACAGCACATAAACGTACAGTACAGTTGACTACAAATATACCTGGTACAGAGTGATTACAAGTTTGTTTATTATCTTGATGATGAACAGGCTAATATTTGTCGACATAAGATTGTCAGGATGATGTTTAATTCTATAACACACTAATAAAACACACGCACACGAACGCAAAGACAAACACAAATAAATTCATTTATTCTGTCTCTGTCTCTCTCTCTCTCTCTCTCTCTCTCTCTCTCTCTCTCTCTCTCTCTCTCTCTCTCTCTCTCTCTCTCTCTCTCTCTCTCTCTCTCTCTCTCTCTTATGACACACACACACACACACACATACACACATACACACATTATTTATTTACAGGATGTGTGATTCCCCAAACAAAACTTAAACCCTCCATCAGTCTTTAGGTTGGTCGGTAGATCGGAAAATCACAACATTTCAACCATGGCCAGGCAGGAAGTACACCTATCTCAATGACTACCAACACAGGGGGAGAGGGGCGGGGAGGGGGGGTATAAAGGTGTATACTATTGTCATTCCGAAATTTCTGGGAACATTCAGGGACACTTTGCTGGCAGCATCCTCATCTCCAGCTGATGTAGTTGTGTTCGATTTCGTCAATTTAATATGTTCCTTTATCTTATATTGACCTTAACGGGGTATAGTAGTGCTTGGTTTTTGGGCTATATATTTATTTATTAAAACAAAACAAAAACACACCCCCTAGACCCCCTTTCAAGATAAATGTGTACATTTGTCGATAGAAAAATGGCCCGGCAAGGTATTTCTCTTCACACACTCCACACATCATGCTATATCCACACCACATAACAGCTCTCGTACTTCCTCGTTTATCTGTCTATCCCTTCATGTGCTTCGATAAATACACATACACATTATAAAGACAGTTGGTATCACAGACTTACGTATTGACTCGGATACAAATATAGTAGTGCAAGCAAAAACCTACAAACAAAATACGACTTTCAGTTAAGAGGGGATGGTCGGTTTTTCTGGCCCCCCTTCTCCCACATGTTTAGCCCCATTACTTTTGAGATTTTAAGACGTCCCGGGGACTTTCATTAGTTTGGCAGTTTTAATAAGCTCTTTCACCTCATTTTTGTCAATATTAGGACCTTTCGTGCCATTTAGGTTTCGATTATCGCTCGCCTGAAATTTTAGGAGGAACCGGCCTTAGGCCGGGGAATTTTTCTACCGAAACAAATTTATCTCGAAAGTGAGTTTATTTTTTATTTTTTTTATTTTTATTTTTTTTAAAGTTTGACGAAGGTCAAGCGAGGAAACTAAAGAATTAATAATTAAGTAGATCAAAAAATCATACCATCCTCCCTTAAGAGACACCGTGTAGATATTCAGCCTCAGGATTACAGTGGAACAATCAACCTACATTTGTATTTATCATTACTATACACAAACACACACTTTGATTTATGACCCGGATGTACGATACCGTACTAAATAACTCCCCCCCCCCCCCCCCCCTCCCCCCCAAAAAAAAGTCTTTAGGTTGGTTGGCAGAATGGAAAATTGTAGCTTTTCAACCATTGCCAGGCAGGAAGTAGACCTATCTGGGTGACTTTTAAATGCTGGGCCAGATTCTCGGATTTATTCTCTAGAACATGGGGATTTATTCTCTAGAACATGGGGATTTATTCTCTAGAACATGGGGATTTATTCTCTAGAACATGGGGATTTATTCTCTAGAACATGGGGATTTATTCTCTAGAACATGGGGATTTATTCTCTAGAACATGGGGATTTATTCTCTAGAACATGGGGATTTATTCTCTAGAACATGGGGATTTATTCTCTAGAACATGGGGATTTATTCTCTAGAACATGGGGATTTATTCTCTAGAACATGGGGATTTATTCTCTAGAACATGGGGATTTATTCTCTAGAACATGGGGATTTATTCTCTAGAACATGGGGATTTATTCTCTAGAACATGGGGATTTATTCTCTAGAACATGGGGATTTTTTTTTATACGTTTTAACTTTTCATATTGTTTTTATTTTAATGTATTTACTTTATATTTAGTTATTTACTTCATTATTTATTTATCTATTTATTTTAATGTATTTACTTTATATTTAGTTATTTACTTCTTTATTTATTTATCTATTTATTTTAATGTATTTACTTTATATTTAGTTATTTACTTCTTTATTTATTTTATCTATTTATTTTAATGTATTTACTTTATATTTAGTTATTTACTTCTTTATTTATTTATCTATTTATTGTTTAAAGATGTTGTGTTTAACCCCTTCTGTACCGGCAACGTGTTTTAAAATTTATTCTAGCATTATTTAGACGATGGTGTGCAGTTTAAGAAGGATCTGTGGTAGTAAAAAAGGATTGTGAGATAGTTCCAAGCCCGTTAGCTGCTGGATGTCCTTATTCAGGGATTCAATTTACCGTCAACTGGGAAAAAAAAAAAAAAAAAAAAAAAAATAGACTAGGCTATACCGATGCAGGATAATGATATAGTTCGATCTTTTGGATATACTTTTTTCATGATAACAAAATAAAATATATAATCTCATTCTTTGATATGGCTTGTATCCATTTGGCCCCATTCAGCCTACTGTTTTAAGACGTTTATCCCCATCCAGGTGTCAATTTCTTACTGGTGAGCGGTAGCGAGCCATCATATTTGTTATTTTTGTTAGACAGCAGACTAAATTTGTACATCTTTTGATAGAAACATTTCTCCGGCGAAGCCGGATCTCTTCATATAATGCTGGCTCGCTATCGCTCGCCAGGAAGAAATCGACACCTAGATGGGGATAAACGTCTTAAAATAGTTGGCTGAATGGGGCCGAATGGATACAAGCCAGAGAAAGAGAGAAAAGGACAGAAATACCGAAAAGCAGGTCACCCCCCCCCCCCTTAAGGGTTTATATACATTAGTCCAAGGGTCAGGGTGAACATCGCTCCCATCAGAGAGGGTTTTACCTACACTTAAAATCTGCAACACATGTTTCGTTTTGCTATTAAGATGTTATTTCAATGTGATACCTTGGTCAACGAGTTCATGGTATACTGACAGGTTTAAGGGGAGGTCTCCACTTGAGGGATTGTTTTCTTGACCCCTTTCTCCCTCATGTTTAGCCCCATTGCTTTTGATATTATAAAACGTTTGCCCCATTAGTTTAGCGATTTTAAGAACTTTCACCCCATATTAAGACCTTTCGTGCAATTCAGGTGTCTATTTTATCCTGGCTAGCGATAGCGAGCCTGTAATTTAAGAGGAATCGGCCTTCGGCCGGGACATTTTTCTACCGAAAAATTTACAAATTTTTCTTGAAAGGGACTCGAGGGGGTGTAATTTTAAGGTTGATGGAGGTCTAGGGAACAAACTAAATACCTCCCCTTAAGGGATTATATATATTTTTCCATGGGTCAGAGAGAAAATAACTCCCATCAGAGAGGGTTTTAACTACAGTTAAAATCTGCACGACATTTCTCGTTTTGTTAATCAGATGTTATTTCAATTTGATACATACCTTGGTCAATTAGTTCCCATATTAAATAATTGTTAGTAATTTAATTATAGTTTATTAGGAATGTATAGGACTAAAGATGCAGTTGAGAAAATCATAAATATATATACAAATAACTAGAGATGGAACAGAACCCTGAGGAACACCGAAGGTATTTGATACACCAGTTATTCTTTGGTTTCAAGGAGTCTAGTATTATGGACATTGCAATTACCCTGTTCATGCCACTCATTTTTACAGTGTAGAGGACTGAAGGAAAAACCGAAAATGTTTATGTATTTAAACCCGCACACAAATACAATTTCTTACACACACACACTCACACACACACTCATAGTCTCTCTCGCTCTCTCTCTCTCTCTCTCTCTCTCTCTCTCTCTCTCTCTCTCGCTCTCGCTCTCATAGTCTCTCTCTCTCTCTCTCTCTCTCTCTCTATATATATATATATATATAATCATCTCTCTCATACACATTTCTAATATCGCCATGTTGATCTATCTCGTTGCATGGAACTACGGTACTTATCGAGACTTCCCGCTATTAATGACGTCAGTCAAGGATAGCAGTGGATATTATAGGACAGTTTATCATTACCACCAGAGGCTGTTAAAGGTGCAATTATTATAAGACGTGTGTAAAGAGTCGATATAATTGGAACCATTTAGTCTTGTGCTCGTTAGTGAAGTGTCGTTATGATAGAAGGGTGTGTGTGTGTGTGTGTGTGTGTGTGTGTGTGTGTGTGTGTGTAACGTATGTTGAGAGGGTTTGTGTTCGTGTATGTTTGTGTGTGCTAGGTGTATATGTGTTGATGTTTGTTGGTGACTGTGTGTGGGTGTGAGCGTACGTTGTGTGCGTGTATGTTGTGTGTGTACGCATGTTGTGTAAGTGTGTGTTTTCACCCTAGCCATTATTATTGGGATTCCTAGAGAACAACACTAATTAAAGCATTATTACAGGTTTTCATAATACATTGTCGGTGTTTTGCAGGTATATTTTATATGCATTTGTTTTTTATGTGTATGAATGAGACAAAAGCCAAAGCTGTTAGTAACAAGTGTCCCCTCCCAAAGTTGAAGGAGTGATAGAGAGCCAAATGAGAGTCAAAATGTTAGGACACACGGAGCTTGAAGCAGTTTAATTCATACGATGAGGGAAGTTATTAAGACATCCTTCCTAAACTGCATGAATGCGTCTAATAATGGCCAGAATATAATGAAGAAACACGTCATCATAACGTGAAGGGGTTAAGAAGTCTAAATGTTATTGTGTTATAATGCATATATTATCTGGAAGACGATTCCCATATACAGTGTGTGTGTGTGTGTGTGTGTGTGTGTGTGTGTGTGTGTGTGTGTGTGTGTGTGTGTGTGTGTGTGTGTGTGTGTGTGTGTGTGTGTGTGTGTGTTGTGTGTGTGGTGTGTGTGTGTGTGTGTGTGTGTGTGTGTGTGTGTGTGTGTGTGTGTGTGTGTGTGTGTGTGTGTGTGTGTGTGTGTGTGTGTGTGTGTGTGTGTGTGGTTGTGTGTGTGTGTGTGGTTGTGTGTGTGTGTGTGTGTGTGTGTGTGTGTGTGTGTGTGTGTGTGTGTGTTGTGTGTGTGGTGTGTGTGTGTGTGTGTGTGTGTGTGTGTGTGTGTGTGTGTGTGTGGTGTGTGTGTGTGTGTGTGTGTATGTGTGTGGTGTGTGTAGTGTGTGTGTGTGTGTGGTGTGTGTGTGTGTGTGTGTGTGTGTGTGTGTGTGTGTGTGTGTGTGTGTACTAAAGAGAAAACTGAAACTAATAATGCGAAGTACCCTTAAGGCCCAACCAATGACAAACTCCTTCATAAATTATTCCTGACTCTCCACTCTCACGTTGGCTCAATAATTTCAAACTACTACTTCCCATAGATTAGACAAATGGATGGATAGATATATACAGTAGATAGATAATTGGAAAAATAATTAGATAAGAGTAATTCAAAATACATTTAAATAAAGCTAATTAGATGGATAGTTAGATAGATATACAGACAAACGGGTAGACAAAGCTATATATAATATAAATATGTAACACAAAGTGCCACTAAGGTACACATAAGGAAAAACTCCATTAATTACACGTGGGTCTACACACTCACGTCGGTTCAATAATTCATCAATGCTTCCTCCCATAGATAGATAAATTAGTAGATAGATAGATAGATAGATAGATAGATAGGCGCCCACATACGCAACCACACACACACACAATGTAAGCAACAGTGTGTTATTGATAAAACTCAAATTATACATGCTTAAGAGTACTTTTATTTTCGTTTTGTAATCATAATTTAAAATGATCCATATATCAAACCTAGCCGAAATTCAAATATGAGGTAAAGAATTAATCAGACGTTTCCACCCAACCCTACAGTAGACAGTTTCAAAAATATAAAATGTATCAGAATTAACCCCTTCAGCAACATGACGTAATTTTCAGCATACTCTTGTTAACAATAGACAATTTTCTTTAGCTTATAACCTACCTCTAGGACTCGGAGGGGTAAATACATTCTCAATAATCCCTCTTAGTAACACAGGTCCTTCTTAACCCATACAGTACCAGGGACGTCCTTTTCATCATATTCTGGCAACTATTAGACAATTTTAGTAAGCTTAGGAACGACCTCTAGCAGTAATAGGACTTCAAACTATCTCAACTGACCCTTTTACCTACCACAGATCTTCCTAAGCTGCATAATATCGTCTAAATATAGCTAGACTAAACGATAACACACGTCGTTGGTACTCAAAGGGTTAAGTTGCATAAAGTCCTGTAATTATAGCCAGCATCAAAGGCCAACAGACGTCATAGTAGTGGTGAAGGGGTTAATGATCGCAACTGTACAACGGCTAACACTGTCCATAACACGTGTATATACTGTAGTACCCCAAGCAACACCTAATGACAAACTGTACAACGGCTAACACTGTCCATAACACGTGTATATACTGTAGTACCCCAAGCAACACCTAATGACAAACTCCTTCATCTATAATTTCTGTGCCCCCCCCCCCACCCCCACACACACACACAAAGCCACTCGATAATTTCTCACTACCTTCCCAATACCTCACACGGGTACTTCTACGTTAACCCTATTTGGTCCGATTTATATATTTTATTTTATTATTATTATTATTATTATTATTTGTTTTTACGCCCTGTTTTGCTTCATTAGCTTGGAGATCGTAAGACCTTTCACCCCCTTACTTTGGCGATAGTAAGACACTTCAACCCATTCAGGTGTTCATTTATTTCTGGGCGAGCGATGGAGAGCTTGTAACTTTGGAAGAAATTGACCATCGAGCGAAAAGTAGAAAAATTTCCTGGCCGAAGGTCGTTTAACCTTAACTGCATGATTGCTATCGCTCGCCAGAAAAAAATAAGAATAGACACCTGAATCCAAACTAATGGGGCGATACGTCTTCAAATCGCCAAACTAATGGAACGCAATATGAGAGGCCCCAAAAAGACCACCTCGAAATAGATAGGGTTACCATCTGACCTGAATATTGCCGCCTTTAACCCGTGGTTGTGGGAGAGGTAATAACTAAACTGCAGGCTAACCACTTTGAGTAGTATACACACTATGACCTCTACCCTCTTGTAATTACACTTACCAACAATCAATTAGATGACGAAAGAAGAGCAGGCTAATTTCCGAGATTTCGGCAATCTTAACATATCGTATTTGAAGCCCCATAATCAAGTAATTTATATAAATTATTGCAATTATATACTGTACAGTACATTATAAATATTACAAATATTATAAATGTAAACATATGAGATATAACATGAGCCGAAATTGTGTTCACACGATCGAAACTCATCGATACAGAGTATTTCACAAACGAATTTTGATGTAATTATTGATTTACTGTACTGTACTGTAGTAAATAATCGTATTCAGAAGTACTCAAATAACCGTACATCGCTGTACGATCGCGATAACTTTAATAAAGTTTCGATTAAGGCAGCTTGGTTAAGCAGTATAACATGTTTGCTGTTCATAACTCCTGTCGGCGTTGCCGTATTCGTTTAATAACACGTTGAGGCTTTGTACCTCTGTATAAATGCACAAACTAATTAATTACTGTATTTTACTTTAATCATGCATTGATTGTGAGAATTGTCATAGGATGAGTTACTAAAGAAAATTAATTCTCACATTTGCAATTAAAATATCTTACAGCTAGAATTGTTAAACAAGCAATGACAAAATAGCCAATAGAGCGTCTATCTTTTTTTTTTTTTTTATATTCCAACTACTCCCTCTCGGGCATAGGCTGAGAGCCTATACATTCCACCGCTCAACACGGTGAAGCCCGTGAGGTCTCGTTCCAGTCTGGGGAGTGAGACATGTGAAGCATCCATTCATGGCTCGAAGCAGCTCCATCTCTGAAGCCGCTGGTTGCTTCGTTCAAGTGCTTCACTGTCTCACCCTCCGATCTCAGACCCTCACTCTCAGAACGCCACCTAGTGAGCAGTGAACTCACTAGGCATTGTTCCCCTGTAGCATATTTTGAATATGGGAATATGCATTCAGTGTTATTTAATCAGGGAACAATGAGTATTATTTGGGCATTTCGGTGGGCTTTGTGGTAATGCACTGGTACTAGGTACAGCACAAATTCAATCCCAACAATATCTTCCCATTGACATATCGGGATTTGAACCCGGGTCCATTGGATTACCAATCCAGTGGCAAGACCACTCCACCACACCTCCCTCTATCTATCTATTGCCTGACGCCGCGATCCCCGAAGGGGTGGCCACGAACGAACCGCCCCCATGCACCTCTGTCCCCAGTCCCTCCCCCCAACCAGCACCGCCTTCGTTCATGTACTTCCTCACTCCATCCTTCCACCTCTCATTCGGTCTACCTCTCCCTTTCTGTCCCTCCACCTCGCTCTCGTACACCCTCTTAGTCATTCTCTCGCTTTCCATACGTTCCATATGGCCGAACCATCTCAAGTTGTTCCTTTTCACACTTTCCAGCACATCTACCTCCACACCACACCTCCTTCTTACTTCCTCATTAGTCTGTCTATCCCTCCATATAACTCCGCACGCACTCCTTAAGTAATTCATTTCCACTGCTCTCACTCTTGGTCTGAGTCTCTCAACCAACGTCCATGCTTTGCTTCCTAAGTCAGTGTCGGGATTACCACACTGTCATGCAAGGACTTCTTCACTTCCATACTGACCACCCTATTTCTTGTTACTGCTTTTAGCGTTCCTACAACCCTCTTCCCCTGTTGTACCCTCTCCCGCACTTCTTCATCCATAGTCCCATCTTTACTCAACACACTGCCCAGATACTTAAAAGAGTTGAGTAGCCTGACCGTTCAGCTTCACCTCACACTCTGTGACTTCACCAATAGAGCGTAAGCTCCAAAAATTGTATTTGTTTGTACCTTTTCACTTAGTACCCCCACGGGATTCAGATGGCGTTAGGTGTAGTAATAGGAATATGGCTAAATCAGAGGGGGCTGGAACAAACAGGTTCTATATATTTAATCCTATTTACTGGTTAACTCTTCCCAAATGGTAGAAATATTAGCTCGATTGCTGACGTCCTTTTTGAGTGAGTTATGAGAGGTTGGGGTCGGGATTATTAGTTTTGTCATACCGTAATGAACAGACTATAGACCAAATCCGAGTATACCACCAAATCGTAAACAGTTACTTAGATATAGTGGACGCCATCATACTGAAAGGGTTAATATATTCTATTATGTGTAAGGCAAATCAAATATGTAATGAAGGAGAACAGCTGTTAGCTTTGAATAGAGAAGCAACAAAGAGAATGGAGTTAAGTTGAATAAGTTCCTAGAAGCGTATAAGAGCTCTTTGCAAGTAAAGACGCAAGTTTGGATTACATTAAGGGGAGGTATTTAGTTTGTTCCCTACGTTTTCATCAAGCTTAAAATTACCCCCCCTAGACCCCCTTTCAAGATAAATTTGTACATTTTTCGGTAGAAAAATTTCCCGGCCGGAGGCCGGTTGCTCTTAAATTACAGGCTCGCTATCGCTCGCCAGGAAAAAATCGACACCTTAATGGCACGAAAGGTCTTAAATTGACATAAATGGGGCAAAATGTCTTAAAATGTCAAAACTATTAGGGCGAATGTCTTAAAATCTCAAAAGCAATGGGGCTAAACATGAGTGAGAAACGGGTCCAGAAAAAAATCCCTCAAGTGGAAATCTCCCCTTAACCTTTTACTGGTGTTATTTGTACAGTTAGAAAAGCTTGCTCTCTCTCTCAGCCTTCTTCTGTTCTATCTGTCTTTCACTTTCTTTTATATGGAGATCTGATTTCTCCACTAACATTAACATTGGATCGTAAGGTCCGTGCGGCCAGTATATCAATGTAAATCTCAATCACACACACACACACACACACACCTTTTAAAGATATATATAAATATAAATAAATCTTTTCAATAAATAAAGCTTTATAATTAAAGCTTTAATTAATTAATTAACTAATAATTAATTCAGGTACGATACAGGGACGATACAAAGCTACTAAACTAATATTTTCCAAGCTAGGTATTAAAGTTAAATCTAAAACACTTGTTAGAAGCCTTTCTCGATTATTTCCATCTTATCTATTTATCGATAGTTCTGGAAGAATATGAAGCTGTCATATCTCTGCATCAAATTATAGCCAAAGTTTCGGGATTAACAACATATTTTGCTATACAAGTCTGTAATAACTAAGCAATTAAGATGGGAAGACAGTTTTTTTGTCTGCTTGTATATATATATATATATATATTCTTGACATGCTCAGGAATACTGTAATAACACGAAACTTGGTTTATTACTATACTTTTGGAACCATGGGTGATTTCAATTTGTTAAAATGTAGCGTTTCATAACTCATTTCTTAAAGGAATAATGGTTTAAGCAATCCAGTAAATGATCTCTGTATCATTTAACGAATCGCTAAAAGATGAAATTAAAGATAAGATAATGTGTGGATGTAATGTTTACCTGATAAGCATACTGCCTCTGTAAGTGGGTGTGGGTGTGGCCATATTTACTGGGTACATAGTCGTTCAGTCTTCTCTGTAATGTATTGGTGACTTATTGAAGTGTGTGTGTGTGTGTGTGTTGTGTGTGTGGGTATGTATGTGTGTGTGTGGGTGGGTATGTGTGTGTGTGTGTGTGTGTGTGTATGTGTGTGTGTGTGGTGTGATAGACTCCTGATGTGTGGGTATGTATGTGTGTGTGTGGGTGTGATAGACTCCTCGTGTGTGTGTGTGTGTGTCACTGTTTGCTGGGTACGCACGTGTTCGCACTCTGTGTAATGTGTTGGTGAGTGTCAAAAGAGAGAGAGAGAGCGTAAGAAAATGTGTATGTATGTGAATGTGAGAGCATAGCTATATTTGTGTGTGTGTGTGTGTGTGTGTGTGTGTGTGTGTGTGTGTGTGTGTGTGTGTGTGTGTGTGTGTGTGTGTGTGTGTGTGTGTGTGTGTGTGTGTGTGTGTGTGTGTGTGTGTGTTGTGTGTGTGTGTGTGTGTGTGTGTGTGTGTGTGTGTGTGTGTGTGTGTGTGTGTGTGTGTGTGTGTGTGTGTGTGTGTGTGTGTGTGTGTGTGTGTGTGTGTGTGTGTGTGTGTGTGTGTGTGTGTGTGTGTTACGAATAAACTTCGTTTATGTGCTTGTGAATGTATGTATGCACTTGTATGTGACTTACTATAAAGTATGTTTGCATTCATGAAGGGTTTGTCATAGCAATTGAGGAGTGTATGCCAGACACAAGTCATTATCGATAACAAGCATCACACACACACACACACTTAATGAGTATATACAACAATTGTGTGCGCTCTCTCTCTCTCTCTCTCTCTCGATGACAAGCACTATCCCCAAACATTGATCACAGCACAGTACAGTATTAGCACGAGACACAGTACTCGTAGTAAGGGGAGGGGGGGGGGGGTATTGAATATAGGACGTGTATTGAAAGCACATCGGTACAGTTGCCCACAGAAGTCATGCTCCTCGTCATGATCTCATACACTGAGTGACCCAGCTGGCTCTCACAAACACCTCCTCCTGGTATCTACTTCGCTACACTAAACAAGCACACCACACTTCTTTCTGACAATTTTTTTTTTTTTTTTTTTTTTTTTCACTCTTTCAACTCTGGGGGAGGCACTTGTCACAGGCAGTTCTGCCTTTTGTTTCCCTTATCCACATAGACAAAAATAAAAAATAAATAACACATTGATGAATGAATTGCGAGTGTGGTTTCTTTTAATTATCAGTCCACTAGTCAGATGAGTTAACCACTGCATAAGAGACTACACTCGCAATTCAGTCATGCGCATTATATTTCCATGTATAAAATCACGGAGAGGATCAAAACCTAAGTAAGCAACTGTACAATCGCCTGCACAAGTAGCTGGTGCACTACTGTATGATAAACTTTGGACAGTAAACAGTACATGAGGGAAACATTGATTCGGGCAGGTGTTTAACGAGAATGTTTCAAAATATTTCGTCAGCATGTCAGATATGTTCAATAACATTTGTAACGCCTTTTATTGCAGGAGACTCTACATACACTACAGTTTCAGTACACACAGTAAAATACACACACCGAAGGCCGCCATCGCTCGGCTGGGAAAAATCGACACCTAAATGACACGAAAAGTCTAAATACTGACAAAGAAATGGAGTGAAAGGTCTTAAAATCACCTAACTAATGAGCTGAACCTCAAAATCTGAAAACCAATGGGACTGAACATGAGGGAGAAGGGAGGCCAGAAAAGTAGACCATCTTCCATTAACCCTTTGAGGGGCGAAGTGCTTTTGAAGATAGTGAAAATTCGTGCGCTCATAGATCCAAATTTCGCTGAACGATATGCCTACAAAATTACTATAGGCGAAATAACTAACGAACGAAAATTCCTGTTACAATTCACTGTCCTTGCTAAGTAAGCGATGTCACACGAGCGATTTTATCTGGCAATTTTCGATGAGCAAGTTTTGTTCCCGTACGATTCCTTGGCATTTTCGCACTGGAATTGACAACTAGACTGATTGTATATGTTGACAACTAGACTGATTGTATATGCTTTTAAGAGATCGAAATAATATACAACTTCACTGCAGAAGACGCCAGACCACAATGGCCCGAGAAAAAAAATCCCGGAAAATGCGCTCGTGTGACACCGGCTTAACTAACTTTCCCCTGGAGCAGTGTCAAGGTCCTCGCCGTTTATTGTTATTCAATGTTCAGTGTGCAGCAGGCATAGTGATCCTGTTTGTCATTGTAGTGGTTAACCCTTCCGGTATTAACCCCTTCAGCACCATGACGTAATTTTCCGTATATTCTGGTTGCCATTAGACGATTTTCTTTGTCATATGATCTACTTCTAGGACTCAAAAGGGGTAAATACAATCTCAATAAACCCTCTGAGTACCATAGGTCCTTCTTAAACTTTCTGAAATCGTCTAAGGCTAGCCAGAATCAAAGGTAAAAAGGCGTCATGGTGCTGAAGGGGTTAAGGAGGGTCAGCTGTTTTTTGTTCTCTCCTTTTCTCTAGTTTTCTGGCTTGTATCCACTCGGCCCCATTCAGCTTATTGTTTTGAGACGTTTATCCCCATCCAGGTGTAGATTTCTTCCTGGCGAGCGATAGCGAGCCAGCATTGTATGGAGGAATCTGGCTTCGCGGAAACATTTTTCTATCGAAAAATGTGCAAATTTAACCTGCTGTCAAAAACATTTAAATAGACAACCATCTCCCCTTAACCCCTTCATTACCGGTGACGTATTTTGCATTTGGTGTGAGCTACATCTAGACGATTTTATGCAGCTTAGGAAAGATATATGGTAGCTAAAGGAGTAATTGAAATAGTCTGTAGCCTGTTAAGGGAAGGTATTTAGTTTGTTCCCTAGACCTCCATCAAGCTTAAAATTACACCCCCTTGAGTCCCTTTCAAGATAAATTTGTACATTTTTCGGTAGAAAAATGTCCCGGCCGAAGGCCGCTTCCTCTTAAATTATAGGCTCGCTATCGCTCGCCAGTATAAAATCGACACCTGAATTGCACGAAAGGTCTTAATATGGGGTGAAAGTTCTTAAAATCGCTAAACTAATGGGGCAAACGTTTTATAATATCAAAAGCAATGGGGCTAAACATGAGGGAGAAAGGGGTCAAGAAAAAAATCCCTCAAGTGGAAATCTCCCCTTAATGGGTAGACGTCGTTCCTATGCTAAATATAATCGTCTAATAGTCGCCAGAATATAATGGAAAAGACGTCACCGGTACAGAAGGGGTTAATCGTCTCCTGTTATCCAGAGCAAATGAACTCCCTTCCCTCCTCTTGGCTAGTAATTGTCTGTCTGTCTGTGTTTTTTTTTTTTTTTTAGGTGTCGATATTTGTCCAGGCGAGCGATAGCAAGCCTGTAATTTAGTAGGGACTAGTCTTTGGCCGGAAGATTTTTCTACCGAAAAGTGTACAAATTCATCGAGAAGAATTTGTACACTTTTCGGTAGAAAATGTAGTGTGTGTGTGTGTGTGTGTGTGTACAAAGGAGTACAAAGGAGTACAAAGGAAATCAAGCAACAACAGATCTAGTGACCCTTCTAGGTTGCTTGTCCTCCAAAACACTGAGGATCAAGTGTCCAAACAGTGGTTTAGAGTGGGTAAGGGAACATTGGAAAGGAAACTACTGCCCTGCCACTAACGTGGCAGGACTAGGAAGTTAGTAGGGGACATAGGGGTTAGTAACTGAGGGGAGGATAAAGTTATTCATTTACAAACGCAGTCAGTCGCGGGTTTGATGCGAGATATTTGTCTAGGCGGAATTTAAATGAATCAACGGTGCTGCAGTCTATAACATAACGTCTCGGGGAAGCCCATTCCACAAGTTGACAACTCGATTGAAGAAGAAATTCTTAGATTCGTGCGAGTTAAAAGATTTACCAATAATTTTGCAACCGTTTCCCCGCGTGTAATTAGATTGGTCGATAGTGAAGTACTTACTACAGTTCATATTGTCGATGCCTTTGATGATTTTGAACACTTGAATTAAGTCGCCTCTTAATCTGCGCTGGGTTTAAGGAAATAGATTTAATTCTCTAAGACGCTCTTCGTATGGTTTGTTCTTTAGGCTAGGTATCATTTTGGTAACTCTACGTTGAACTCGTTCTAGCTTGTTTATATCTTTTGGTAATAAGGGCACCAGGATTGAACGCAGTATTCCAGAAGAGGGCGGACTAAGGAATTGTAAAGGGTTAGGATAACTTCTTTGGATTTATGCTCAAATGACCTGCCTATAAAGCCAATTATTTTGTTTGCCTTCTTAACAACTTCTGAACATTGTTGACTCGGTTTTAGGTTACTCGATATTGTTACTCCCAGATCAGTTTCTCTGTTTACATTCTTAAGCTGAGTGCCATTCATCGAATAGTTTGCTTTCTCATTTAGGTATCCGACATGTAGTACTTTACATTTATCCGCATTGAAACTCATTTGCCAAATTTGGGCCCAACATGACAATTTATCTAGATTGTGTTGCATATCGTCAACTTGTTCTTTTGAGAGTACGCTATTTGCAATTTTTGTATCGTCAGCAAATTTTGAGATTGTGCAGGTGAGACCCTCATCTATGTCGTTGATGTAAATTAGAAAGAGAATTGGTCCTAGTACCGATCCCTGGGGTACCCCGCTACTTACATTGGTCCATTTAGATGCCTTACCGTTTATGACTACCCTTTGCTTTCTGTTGCTGAGCCAATTTTCTATCCATTTCAACACACCGTCTTGTATTCCATGCGCTTTTAGTTTTAGCAGTAAACGTTTGTGGGGAACTTTGTCAAAGGCCTTTTGAAAATCAAGGTATATAATATCTACAGCTTTACTCTCATCGTAGAGGTTGAGGATATCGTGGAAGAAGTCTAAGAGGTTTGTTAAACAGGAACGTTTTTTACGAAAGCCGTGTTGAGTATCTTTAAGTATGTTATTTTCCTCCAAGTGTGTGCGTGTGCGTGTGCGTGTGCGTGTGCGTGTGTGTGTGTACGTGTACACGAGCGGTTGTAGGTTTATTGGTACAAATCTCTGGATATTTGTAGGTTTACAGGTACATGAGGTTTGGGGCGACAGTTAATCGGTACACACCTCTTTAAAATACAGTACGTTGAAATGGAGTGTTTTCGGTTAGGGTTTTTTTTTTGTTTTTTTTTTTTTCTATGTGATTGAGGGAGGCAAAAGGCATAACTGCCTATAGCGAGTGCCTCCCCCATAGTTGAAAGAGTGACAGGGCCAAAATCAAGGGACGTTCGAGCCAAAATGCCTGGACACACAGAGTTTGAAGCAATTTAAGTCATAGGAAGAGGGAAAGACTGATTCTGGGAGAGAGTTCCAGAGCTCAGCTGTTGAGTAGAAGAAAGTTTGAGAGTAACGTTTCACTCTTGGGTTGGAGAGTTGCACAGAGTAGGGGTGGGATTGAGTTGCAAGACGGGTACCACGTGCCCTACGTAAAGGAGGTGGTATGCACTGGGATAGCTCTGAGGAACACTGATTATTATAGTAGCGATAGAATAGCGAGAGAGATGCAACATTGCGGCGGAGAGAGAGAGATTGCAGAGAGTTGGTGAGTGGACGGGAGTTAATGATACGAAAGGCCTTCCTTTCAACTTTGTCTAGGAGAGCGGTGTGAGAGGAACCTCCCCACACATGTGAACAATACTCAATACAAGGGCGCACTATGCCCCTGTACAGAGCAAGAAGCTGTGCAGGGGAAAAGAACCCCCTAAGGCGGTTGAGCACACCCAGCTTCTGGGAGGCTGCCTTAGCAAGACTGGTAATATGGTCCTTCCAAATGAGAGCAGAAGAAAAAGAGACACCAAGAATATTGAGAGAAGATGAAGGTTAGGTTAGGTTAGGTTAGGTTAGGTTAGTGTAGTGTAATTTAGGTTTAAAAATCGAAAAATGTACTCGTAAGCATGCACCAAATTGATATGTACCGATAAACACACAACCGCACGTGTGTGTGTGGGATTCATCATGCTCCATCGATCAAATTCTCTCTCTCTCTCTCTCTCTCTCTCTCTCTCTCTCTCTCTCTCTCTCTCCTCTCTCTCCTCTCTCTCCTCTCTCTCTCTCTCTCTCTCTCTCTCTCTCTCTCTCTCTCTCTCTCTCTCTCTCTCTCTCTCTCGGAAGAAAGTAACATTAAGGTAGGCTATATGAATTGCCTACCCTATATTGCATAAGCTTAATGTTGTGGTAAATATATGTTTTGGTGTGGTCATATTTGCTGGGTATATAGAAGTTCTATTTTTATGTAATGGGTGGCTGAAGCATTGGCTGTGAGAGAGAGAGAGAGAGAGAGAGAGATAAATAGATAGATAAAGAGAGAGATAAATAGATAGATAAAGAGAGAGCGAGAGAGATAAATAGATAGATAAAGAGAGCGAGAGATAAATAGATAGATATATAAATAGATAGATAAAGAGAGAGCGAGAGAGAGTGTGAGTGAGAGAGTCGGAAGCCTATAATAATAAAGGTTAGATTAGCCTCATAGTAAAGCAGCTAACAAAAAAAAAAAAAAAAAAAAAAAAAAAAAAACAAACAAACAAGACACAATGTAGACTTATAGACCTCGGGCCGAGTGAAAGCCGATACCATTAAAGAGTTATAGTATTTATCAGCCGGGACATTTTTCTACCGAAAAATGTACACATTTATCTCGAAAGGTGGTCTTGGGAGTATTTTTCTAAGTTTGATGGAGGTTTAGGGAGGAAACTACAAACGTCCCCTTAAGCAAATATAAGCTTCTGAATGAGGACCAAGTATCTGTCGTTCATGTCAACCCACTTACTGCACGCCTCCCACACCACCCCCAGCTGTGAAGGCGCCTATTGGTGAAAAGTGGGTGGTTTTCCAGGTGGTTTAACATGATGCCTATAGTCCATTCATTATAGGTGGGCTAGAAACCTTGACTCTTAAGGGGACAGTGGCTGTTTGTTTGGTCTATTAATTCATTTAGCCTATTCATGTACTGTATTTTTGTTTTAGTTTCCTCACTAGACCTCCATCAAGCTTAGCAAAACACCGCCTAGACCCCCCTTCAAGATAAATTTGTACATTTTTAGGTAGAAAAATGTCCCGGCCAAAGGCCGATTCCTCCTAAAATTACAGGCTCGCTACCGCTCGCCAGGAAAAAATAGACACCTAAATGGTACGAAGGGTCCTAATATTGACAAAGAAATGGGGTGAAAGGTCATAAAATCCCCAAACTAATGGAACCAACGTCTTAAAATCTCAAAACTAGTGGAGCTAAACATTAGGGAGAAGGTGGTCCAGAAAAACGGTCTGTCTCCCCTTAACCTCTGTAACTCAAAAAGGACTAGAGTAATGCGAGTTAATAGCTAGGGCATACGTGTAGATATATACAGCCCATTTGCTCCAGCCCTCTTTAACCCGTTCAGTACCAGGGACGTCCTCTTTTATAATCATCTGGCAACCAATGAGACGATTTTATTGAGCTTAGGAAGGATGTCTAGCACTAATAACCCTTCAAACTATCTCGACCCAACCATTTCAACCCCCACAGATCCTTCCTGAGCTGTATAAATACCAGTTAGCAAATAATACAACACGCGTCGCTGGTACTCAAAGGGTTAAGTTACCGAGGATAGAGGTCCTCATGATTTCTGGCCTATCTATATTGAATGGACTATAGCAATCCTTATACCGTACTCCATCTAATGGGACGTGTTCTATCCTCTATACACTATACTCTTTAGTAATAGGCGTGTATGGAATTGATATGTGTGTGTATGTATGATATATAATGAGACAGACAGATACAAACATTGATAGACAGACAGACAGACAGACAGACAGACAGATAGATAGATAGATAGATAGATAGATAGATAGATAGATAGATAGACAGATGGATGGATGGATGGATGGATGAATAGATAGATAGATAGATAGATAGACAGACAGACAGACAGACAGACAGACAGACGGATGGATGGATAGACTCAGACTCAGACTCAATATTTTATTTCGTAAAAGCTACATAAAACTTTGTACATAGTAAGAGAATTGTGAAGCACATTTATCTCCTAGTTGATTCACGGCTTTGAATAAAAGTAATTCTAGATTTTACTGCGTCAATGTCATTTTCCATTAAACATTCGATATTATAAATATTCAATAAAATATTCTTTACTTCCTTCATCAAATATAAGCTATCATCATTGTTAAGTAAACATTTTCTTAAAAAGATACAAGGCTTCATCATACATCTGTGAGCAAACCGTATTTTTTGCCAATTAATTAGATGAGTGAATGTCATTAACCCTGCTAAATCACATGCTTTGTGGTTGCTCTCCCAGTATTTAAGTTTTAAAATCTTCTTAATGGCTTTGTGGTATCCTACCGCAAATTGTTTCAGAGGAACACCACACCGCTTATTGGAAAACCATAATTCTGTACCATAAAAACTTAAGCAATAACTATTAAATAGTTGAATAAAAACATTAATATTAACATTAGGGAATTTACGTAAAATACAATTGAATTCATTATAAAACTTATTTCTTGTCCTTCTTACATCCTTATCATTATTTAGTTTATCATCAATAATAAATCCTAGGTACTTATGTTCATGTACTCATCATTACTTCATCATTAAGCTTCATTCTCGGCAGACCATTTATATTATTAGTATCCCTAAAAAACATACACACTGATTTATTTGCATTCACTTGAATATCTAAAGCTTTCGTTTCATGTTCCACAATGTTTAGTAACTTTTGTAACCCTGTCGCTGTTGGCGCTAAAACTACTATGTCGTCAGCATAGGCAATAATGTTACTCATCCTATTGCCAAGACTACATCCAGTTTTGCACTTTGATACGGTTTCGATTAATAAATCAATATATACATTAAAAAGTAAAGGAGATAAAATTCCACCCTGTCTCACTCCGTTCATAATCTTCCAGGGCTTTGACAGTGCATCTTTATGTTTAGTAGCAACCATTTGGTTTCTGTAAAAAAAAAACAAAATATTTACAAGGTAATGAGGAATATCTAGTTCTAAAAGTTTCTGGATTAATTTAAAATGATTCACTTTATCAAACGCTTTTCTAAAATCAATAAAACTCGCATATACATTCGATCCTGCAGATCTATAGCGTAAAACAGTTTCCTTAAAAATTAAACCTGCAGAAAGAGTTGAATGGCCCGCTCTGAAGCCATGTTGTCTCTCAGTGAAGTCGACATAATTTGTTACAATATATTTAAACAATATTCAAAAATCTTTAGAAAAACTGAAGACGATATTATTGGTCTATAGTTATCAATTAAATTTTTATCTTTACCACGATCTTTAATAAGAGGAAGAATGACTCCAGTTATCATAGTATTAGGTATGAAGCCATGAACAATAAATGCTGAAAATAATTTAGCAAGTAAACCTCTTGCATATTCTGGACAAAACTTCAAAATAGATAGATAGATAGATAGATAGATAGATAGATAGATAGATAGATAGCCGGACGGACGGACGGACGGATAGACGGATACATGGATAGTTAGATATATGATTTTCTGAGGACCTGTATAGTGCATCAACCTTAACCTAACCAGAACAAAACTCAGGGATGCTTTGTATTACATGTCCATAGGTAGTAATATATATATGTGTGTGTGTGTGTGTGTGTGTGTGTGTGTGTGTGGGGCTATGATTTACATTAATACCACGGGGCTATGATTTACATTAATACCACGGGGCTATGATTTACATTAATACCACGGGGCTATGATTTACATTAATACCACGGAGCTATGATTTACATTAATACCACGGGGCTATGATTTACATTAATACCACGGGGCTATGATTTACATTAATACCACGGGGCTATGATTTACATTAATACCACGGGGCTATGATTTACATTAATACCACGGGGCTATGATTTACATTAATACCACGGAGCTATGATTTACATTAATACCACGGGGCTATGATTTACATTAATACCACGGGGCTATGATTTACATTAATACCACGGGGCTATGATTTACATTAATACCACGGGGCTATGATTTACAATATTGTGAATAACAACACCATTTTTAGTTTTAAAATTAAGCTTTATATGTTCTCGCTTAATAATTATCATAACTTATTATATATATATACATATAGCCTATATATGCATATGTATATATATACTGTATATGTATTTGATCATTAAGTCCTGAAATGATTGGTTTACAATTTTCTCCAAATACCTGGATCTGTATTTCATATTTACACATAATTGAATCAAGTAAACCTCCAATCAGTAACAAATCAATCTCACCAAGAAGACCAATAGATAAACATAGCTAAGTGAATACATACATAACTATATAGGTAGATAGAGAGATAGACAGAACAATCAATTCAGAGAGATTATAAGACAGACAGATAGATAAATATACACATTCACAGATAGATATACAGTACATGGAACCTACATAGTGCTTCAACCTTGACCTATACATCCTAATACTGAATAGTCGCGTTTTGTCAGAAGGATGTTTACCTCAGAGAGAGAGAGAGAGAGAGAGAGAGAGAGAGAGAGAGAGAGAGAGAGAGAGAGACCGACCGACCGACCGACCGACCGACCGACCGACCGACCTACCTACCTTAGTTATTGTGCCCTGTACTGTACTGTGGTTATGTATGTGTGTGTCCCTGTGAAGTATAAAATAATATAATATAGGCATATTTATACATAAATCAATATATATATATATAATTAGGTGTGGGTGTACATAGATAAACAGACTGTTATATAGATACATAGAGAAAGAAGCAGAGATATGGAGAGAGAGAATAACTCCTGGCTCTCTCTTTTGTCGATGGGAGTGGTGGAAAAATGGTCAGGATACTGTGTGCGTGGGGAAGGGCGTGTGAGTCCACATACGTACATACATATGGGTGGAGTTCTGTTATACTCTGTGTGTGAGTTTGTGTGAGTTTGTATATGTCTGTGTGAGTATGTGTGTGTGTATTAATATGTATGTGTGTGTGTGTAATAGGACGGGTGTGGTGTCAACACGTACAATATATAATATTGTAGAGTATAATTATGAGGATGATGTTATTGTTTTGATGAAGAGTACAGGGCTACGTTCATTACAGACACACACACACATATATACACACACACACACACACACACACACACACACACACACGCGCGCGCTATGGCATCACTAATATAACACAGGTGATGGTCTTCGGATGAACTGGACTAGAATATATTAGTCCAGTCATTTAAAAAAAAAAATCATATTTAGTTTTCAAGGTTATTGGTAAAGTTATCCCTTGCCAACCAGCTGATAGACGGGTACAATACTCATCGTAATATAATTTTGTTATTACTATTATTATTAGTAGTAGTAGTAGTAGATTTAATATTTATAAAGTTACATCGACGTATCTCGATCAGTGATTATGGAAAGTGTTTCGAATTTTGTGTCGTCGATTTAAAAAAAAAAAAAAAATAACCATTTTCGCTAATTATTATTTTCATATCAATTTTATTTTGGTTATCAACAAACAATTAATTTTAGATTTGGGACTAGCGGGATACTAAAGGTTAATTGACATAACTAATATCCTTTGAATTCCTAGATATCCTTCCTGAGCTTCATAAAATCGCCGAACGTTAGCCTGAATAAAAGGAGAAATTACTGTACTAAAGGAATTAATTTACTGTACACATAATTAAATACTTCCGGCGCTTGGGTACAAACAGATATATCAGATCAACATACATGCATACATTATACTCTATGCATAGATACATACATAGGCTTACATAAGGCGCCCGCACTGTAACCGCGATGTCGAAGGTTCAAATCCACCAGAATCCTATAGGTTTTTTCCGCCATCCTGATGGAGAGGCTTGTATCGTGGTCGCTCCCTAGTCAGGTTGCTCAACTATCAGCTTGTGTTAGCCTACACGTACTTCTCACCAGTGCTTATGCATATGTATGTACTATGGTGGGAACCCAGTGACCTCACGGTCGCCAAAGGTCGCATGAGACCTAGTAGTTAAGGTAGAATAAGTATTGCACTGTACCTAGGTTAAGAAAAAACTCTGTAGACCTTACGGCTACAAGTGAACAGTGACCCGATAATTATTATTTAATATTATTATATACTTATAAACATACATACATATATACAGTACATACATACATGCACACACGTAAACACACACACATACATACTGTATATACATGCAAACATACGTAGCCTACCTACATAATAAAAATACATGCATACACACACATACATACATACATACATGCCTAAATATCTACATAGTTATTATTATGCTATACTGTACCGTACACTAACTTGGCAAGGTTGTTCTTTGTCCATGTACTGAATTGTAATATGTGAGTTGCGTGAAAGTTTGCGTATGTGTGTGGTTGTTTGTGTGTTTGTTTATGTGTGTGTGTGGGGGGTTAGGTTGTGTGTGTGTTTTTTTGCTTGTGTGGTTGGGGAGTAGGTTGTGGGGGGTTGTTTGTTTGCGTGTGTGGTTGTGTGTGTGTGTGGGGGGGGGGGTAGTGTTGTTTGTGTGTGAGTGTGTGTCATTGATACATAGATAGCTAGATAGATGAAAATAAAGATTAATAGCCAGATAGGTGTATACATAGATAGCTAGATACATTACTGAAATATTAAATACATAGACAGGTAGATAGATTATATGAATGGGTAAATAATAAGAGAGAGAGAGAGCGAGCGAGAGCGAGAGAGAGAGAGGTACCGTGGAAACCTAATATCCGATACATGGTACCATATATACCACAAACAGAAAACAAATATGTGTTTCTGTATGGGTCCGTGTGAAACCAATTGTGTGTGTGTTTGTGTGAAGCCAATATCAGTCTTGTGAAAGTGTGTGACAAACTAAATCCCTGTGCTTGTGTGTGTGAAAAAGGGAGTTTGGTATGTACTTGTAATTAGAAATAGTGTGTGTGTGTCTGTGTCCAATTGTTAACATATGGATCTATTACAACTGATGGTATATAGGATATATATATATATATATATATATATATATATATATATATATATATATATATAATTTTTTTTTTTTTTTTTTTTTTTTTTCTATATTCTAACTTACTTCCTCTCGGGCATAGGCTGAGAGCCTTAACATTCACCGCTTTACAATGAACAGTGAAGCCCGTGAGGTCTTGTTCCAGTCTAGGGAGTGAGACATGTGAAGCACGTAGAGTACAACGAGCACCTGCCATCTTGCCTTCACATGAGGCACGGTGCTCACTCATGGCCCGAAACGACCCCATCTCTGAAGCCACCTCGTTCCCGTGCTTCACTGTCTCACCCCCTACTCGGACTCTCACACTTACACACACACAACGCCACCTGTTGAGCAGATAACTCACCAGGCATTGCACCCCTATAGCATATTTTGAATATGGGAATATTCATACAGTGCTATCTAATCAGGGAACAATGAGGGTATTTTATTGACGTTTCGGTGGGCTTGCACTGATACCAGGTACAGCACAAATTCCATCCCAATAATATCTTCCCATTGATACATCGGGATTTGAACCCGGGACCTTTGGATTACCAGGCCAGTGGCAAGACCACTCCACCACACCTCCCACAGTCATATATATATATATGACTGTCTGCATTTAGCCATCATAACTGGATAATGTCTATAATTGTATGCAAATTTATGGTCTTCTAACAACATTATTACAAGAGGGTATGCTCATCAATTATTTTAGTATTATACAACTTCGCACCAAAGATATGCAAAGTTAGTTAGTTAGTTAGTTAGTTAGTTAGTTAGTTAATTAGTTAACATAGGACTTCAAAGGCTATCAACCCTTCTGGATTATTAAGCCAGCACACTGTAAGTCCAGAATTACGTCAGGACTGGAGCCTCTTTTCGATAACTCAAGTCCCTTTATACAAAGTTAGCTCTAACTTTAGAAAACATAATTGACTGCTAACTTAAATATTTGATTCGTGTTACTATCAGATATATTATACTTGGCTTACACTGTAAAAATCAAGGATATACTGTACAAGGGACATGAAAGGGGTATGGAATATCATCGGATATAACTATAGTATATTACCTTACAATCCATATATTAGGTGGGTTTATGGCTACTAATGTATATTGATAAAGGGGACTCGAAAATATACCCCCCCCCAAAAAAAAAAATGAAAAAAATAAATAAAAAAATTAACATAAAAAAACAATACAAATCACTATCTATCTATGCAGTTGTTGATAAAACCTCGTGTTTTGTTCTCTCTCTCTCTGGGTTGTATCCATTTGGCCCCATTCAGCCTACTGTTTTAAGAAGTTTATCCCCATCCAGGTGTCGTGTGTGTGTGTGTGTGTGTGTGTGTGTGTGTGAGAGAGAGAGAGTTGTATATATTAAAGTTTGTCCTTGAGATGTCTATGTAATATTTGCTCTGTCAGGTATACCGTAGCTATTTCACCTCTCTCTCTCTCTCTCTCTCTCTCTCTCTCTCTATATATATATATATATATATATATATATATATATATATATATATATATATATATACTATAATCATACCGTAATTTATCATGAAATATTAACGTAAAATTCACTTAACGTTAAAATTATTATTTTTTTTTTTTAGATTTTAAGACGTTGGGCCCATTGGTTTGGCGATTTTAATACTTTACGCCCCATTTCTTTGTCAATAGTAAGACCTTCTGTGCCATTTAGGTGTCGAATTTTTCCTGGCGAGCGATAGATAGCGAGCCTGTATTTTTCTACCAAAATGTTTACAAATGTATCCTGAAGGGGGTCTAGGGGTGTGTTTTACAAGTTGGTGGAGGTCTAGGGAGGAAACTAAAAAATAATAACAAGATAAAACAATAAGCAAATAAATACACCCATCCCCCCTTAAATAAGTACACCCATCCCCCCTTAAATAAATACACCCATCCCCCCTTAAATAAATACACCCTTCCCCCCTTAAATAAATAAACCCATCCCCCCTTAAATACACCCATCCCCCCTTAAATAAATACACCCATCCCCCCTTAAATGATTTGTGGCTCTGACGCGTTTTAGCAGTATATTTTGGCTATCATTAGACGATTTTATGCAGCTTAGGAAGGAGCTGTGGGTATTTAAAGGGTAAAGACTCTCAATCAACCCTCTGACTTCCATATACCCACGGTATAGTAACATAAGGAGGTAGGCGCATGGCGGTAGTATTGGAACCACGACAGTCACTTGTTTGGGCCTCCGTGACGTCACTGAATGACTCTTGTACCGTCTCCCAAGCTAAATATGGTGTTCTAACAGGATCAGTATACAGTATTGCGTTTTCCACCGAAAATGTAAAGTGACATGGATAAACATATACATATATAGTGTGACAGGACCCTAGTCTATTTGCTAAAGTTGTTATTTTTTGCATTTGAAGAATATATATACGGCTATGAGGTAGTATATAGCCGACGTCGCTTCAAATTTTACCGCGGAAATGCGATGATATTTGAATTGACCTAATTACCTAATATGTAGAGTAATGTCGATTGATATCGATAATATTATTGTAGTAGGACCCAATTCGCTACATGTTAGCATTGTTATTTGATATATGTGTAGTTTATATGAAGAGATATTTCGAAGGTGTTGGTGATATTCGATTCGTCGGTCGGGAGAAAAGCTAGGCCTAAACGGATTCTCGTTTATCCCTTGCTTAACTTCCTTTAAATTCACGTAGTTTGCCTCTGACACTCAACTTTCACCCAGTGATGGCGTGTGAGGGTGTATGAAGGCCTAGGGGATGTGGAGAGATGATTTGTATAAATATATGGCCAGCTAGAGGGAACATAGATTTCTACGAAGCGAAATGGTAAAAGGGGGGGGGGGAGAAGAACGGACGGTGGTGCCCTCTGACGGCCAGAGAGAACACTATAGCGGAGCCTATGTCAACAAACGATGGTATACGAATATTTCACTAAATATTCGCTTATAGAATAGTCAACGTTATTCCGACAACTATATCTTATATTATGACGGTACCATGGTTGAGCGTGAAGTCACAAAATAAAAATAATTAATTAATAGAAGTCTGTTTAGTGCTTTTTAGAAGCCTTTATGTATAAGAGTTCAAGAATTCGGTGCGTCTACCTTCTATGTTACTATACCGTGCATATACCCTTCCTAATCTGAATAAAATCGTCTAATAATTACCAGAAAACAAAACAGAAATGCGTATTGGAGCTTGAGAGGGTTAAATTATTTTGTGGCTCAAGTAGTTTATCAAATTATGCTCTGTTTCTTATCAACTGGCGGTAAAATGCAAAGTTCCCATCAAGATTTGTCAGTTATTTTGAAGATTGTGTAGTGAAATATGGTATTAATATTATAAACTTGGTCTAAATATGATGCAGAGACATGGTAGTTTCCACTATGTTTCCACTAAGTATCGATAAATCAGCTGTTGTCTAAATATGATGCAGAGACATAGTAGTTTCATATTTTTCTACTAAGTATCGATAAATCAGCTGTTAAGAGATCCGATTTACCGTCAAATTAAATGAAACCGAGTGTAGTTCGCCAGTGTATCATATTTGCGATTCCCAAACTTGTCCACTAATTCCTGAACACGACTGTACATTAACTATATTCAATCTGTTGTTGTTTGCTTTCCTAAGTTTCCAATTGTCTCTTGTATATGATAACTATAAGTAGGCTGATGTTATTGCTCCTATTACAAGAGCTATAGACTGCTGTTACCTGCTTTCCTTTTGTATTTTTTGGTACACTCGGATGTCATAGTCTTTAACCCGTTCAGTACCAGGGACGTCCTTTTCATAATTTTCTGGCAAGTATTAAACTATTTTATTCAGCTTAGGAAGAACCTCTAGCAATAATAAGGCTTCAAACTATCTCAACCATAGTCTATGATCTCAAGCGACCCTTTTAAGTACCACAGATCCTTCTTAAGCTGCATAATATCGTCTAAATATAGCTAGAATAAATTATAACGCGTCGGTGGTACTCAAAGGGTTAACCCACTCATAAATATTCATGAACTTTAATTATTTCTAATTATGGAAATATCTCGCTGGAAATGGTTTGATGAATGTAATTTCCTATGCATCAACTACAAAACTATATAGACTATTTATTGAAAAGTAAGTTCTATCCATAAATCAATCCAGATAGTTATAATTGCATAAAGAAAAACATAGGGTATCCAGGAATGCTTATGTACAAAGTACAAAGGAGTACAAAGGAAATCAAGCAACAACAGATCTAGTGACCCTTCTAGGCTGCTTGTCCTCCAAAACACTGAGGATCAAGTGTCCAAACAGTGGTTTAGAGTGGGTAAGGGAACATTGGAAAGGGAACTACTGCCCTGGAACTAATGTCCGTGGCAGGACTAGGAAGTTAGTAGGGGACATATGGGTTAGTAACTGAGGGGAGGATAAAATAAAGTTATTCATTTACAAACGCAGTCAGTCGCGGGTTTGATGCGAGATATTTGTCTAGGCGGAGTTTAAATGAATCAACGGTGCTGCAGTCTATAACGTCTCGGGAAGCCCATTCCACAAGTTGACAACTTGATTGAAGAAGAATTCTTAGATTCGTGTGAGTTAAAAGATTTACCAATAATTTTGCAAACCGTTTCCCCGCGTGTAATTAGATTGGTCGATAGTGAAGTACTTACTACAGTTCATATTGTCGATGGCCTTTGATGATTTCGAAACACTTGAATTAAGTCACCTCTTAATCTGCGCTGGGTTAAAGGAAATAGATTTAATTCTCTAAGACGCTCTTCGTATGGTTTGTTCTTTAGGCTAGGTATCATTTTGGTAACTCTACGTTGAACTCGTTCTAGCTTGTTTATGTCTTTTTGGTAATAAGGGCACCAGCATTGAACGCAGTATTCCAGAAGAGGGCGGACTAAGGAATTGTAAAGGGTTAGGATAACGTCTTTGGATTTATGCTCAAATGACCTGACTATAAAGCCAATTATTTTGTTTGCCTTCTTAACAACTTCTGAACATTGTTGACTCGGTTTTAGGTTACTCGATATCGTTACTCCCAGATCGGTTTCTCTGTTTACATTCTTAAGCTGAGTGCCATTCATCGAATAGTTTGCTTTCTCATTTAGGTATCCGATATGTAGTACTTTACATTTATCCGCATTGAAACTCATTTGCCAAATTTGGGCCCAATGTGACAATTTATCTAGATTGTGTTGCATATCGTCAACTTGTTCTTTTGAGAGTACGCTATTTGCAATTTTTGTATCGTCAACAAATTTTGAGATTATACAGGTGAGACCCTCATCTATGTCGTTGATGTAAATTAGAAAGAGAATTATGAGTGACAATGGTAGCATAGATCTTGAGTGTACAATAACTATAGGAAGAGTGTTACGACTCCCTTTCCTTTATATAGGTTGTGCAATAGATACAGTATACGTATGCTGTTGTTACTTGCATTCTTGTGTATTTCTGTGGACCTAACCATAGCCCCCACCCCTGAGACCCCACCCTAGTAATAATGAGAGTTGTGACCCCCCACGTACACACACACACCTGTAGTTAACCGGCCACTTATACCACTTGTTCAGGAGAGGCCTCTTATAGTTACCTCACACACGTACCGCTTTAAGGGGGTAGTACTCGCTTTTTCTGGACCCCCTGCTCCCTCATGTTTAGCATATTAGTTTGGAGGTTTTAAGACGTGCGTTCCGTTAGTTTGGCGTTTTTGACACCTTTCACTTCATATTTGTTTGTCAATATTAAAACCTGTCGTGCCCTTTAGGTGTTCATTCTTTCCTGGCGAGCGAAAGCGAGCCTCTAGTTTTAGAAGGAACCGGCCTTCGGCCGAGACATTTTTCTACCGAAAAATTTACACATTTATCTTGAAAGGGGGTGTAGGGGGTGTTTTTCTAAGTTTGATGGAGGTCTATCGAGGAAACTCAAAATTAAATTAATATATAAATATATAGACCAACAACCAAGCACTACCCCCTTAACGCCTTCAGTACTGGTGCCATCCTTTTAACTTTATTTAGGCTACTGGTATAAGATTCTATTCAGTTTTAAAAGCGCCTTCAACAATTACAGGCTGCGAACGATCTCACTTAACCCTTTTTTAGTACGACGGGTGCTTCTTAAACTGCACATAATCGTCTAAAAGTAGCTAGAAAAAATGAAAAGACGTTGCTGGTACAGAAGGAGTTAACCTGTTGTCGTTGTTGATGGTGATGGTTGTGGTTGAGACTAATATTAGTCTACATATCGTGGTTGTGGTATACTCGGTGTCAACGACTCCTCGGCACATTGTAGGTGATTGGCTCAGTCATGTGTGCCCTATGTCTCGTCTTGTAGCAATACTTTATTCTTAGCGAAGATTCTAATATTTACGGTCGCACAAGTCAATCAGCTGGAATTATCACCATATAAGTGGGTCGTAATTTTCTCAGGAGTAGTAGTAGTAGTAGTAGTAGTAGTAGTAGGGTGGTTGTATTATGAGGGGTTCGTATTGGATATAGTTGTCATAGTAATAGAGTGAGGAATAGAAGGAAGTCGTGGACAAAAAGAGGAGGGCAATAATGCTGACACGGAGTAACGATTATACTTTTGAACGTAACCGTACACCTGGGCCAGCCACCTGTAATTAAGGCACCACGTATCACCTGTACATGTCAGGCTCTTTAAGTTACGTCACCTGTCACCGCTGTAATAGTGGTGCTGTACTTTGTGTGAGTGATTGTTGGTAATTTTTTTATATATATATATACTGTATACACTATACAGTATATGTAATTATCTATGTATGTATGTAATATTTGTTTATATATATATATATATATATATATATATATATATATATATATATATATATATATATATATAACCCCGTCAGATTAACCCTTTCATGCACCGAGGGTTGCCGTTTAGTATTCGGAAATAATATAGTTATCATAATTACAACCTCTCGAAAATGAGTTATCTGCCCACAGCTCGCTCTAAGACGACTGCAGAGGCTGAAGTAACTAAACTAAAGGTTTATAAACATTCCTGATGGTCATAAAGGTTTTTAAGTATCCCCGAAAGGGTTCAAATCGCATCCTTGTGAGCGAAAGGCTTAATTGTAAATTATGACGTTCGAAAACCACATTTACTAGTAGGGCTTCTTAACCCTCTCAAGATTATGACGCATTTTGACAGTTTAATCTGGCTATTATATGACGATTATTTACAGCTTAGAAAGGATCTGTGGGTGTAAAAAAAATATTTGCTGATCAAAATTGCCGGATAAATGACTCGTATGACTTTGCTTTCAGTCGGCGTACGAGACAATAGGAACATTATGAGCAGGATGGCGGCGATTAAACCTAAATAATCTCATTAACTCCAAGCGCACCGATTACGAGTCCAGGGGTATTAGATATGTAAGTTTTGATGTCTATATTATGATGGGTGAATGGAAGTGGAGAGAGGGTATAGAAAACGAGAGCAACATATACTCCTAATTAGCCTTATTCCAACAACCATTAAGGGGACAGTGGTTAGTTTAGGGGGTCTATTTATTCCAACAACCATTAAGGGGACAGTGGTTAGTTTGGGGGGTCTATTTATTCCAACAACCATTAAGGGGACAGTGGTTAGTTTGGGGGGTCTATTTATTCCAACAACCATTAAGGGGACAGTGGTTAGTTTGGGGGGTCTATTTATTCCAACAACCATTAAGGGGACAGTGGTTAGTTTGGGGGGTCTATTTATTCCAACAACCATTAAGGGGACAGTGGTTAGTTTAGGGGGTCTATTTATTTATAGATTCATATATTTTTTAGTTTCCTCCCTAAACCTCCATCCAATTTTTTAAAACATCCATTAGATCTCCCTACTAGATTAATTTGTACTTTTTCGGTAGAACATGTCACGGCCGAAGGCCGGTTCCTCTACAATGTCAGGTTCGCTATCGCTCGCCAGGAAAAACATTGACACCTAAAGGGCTCGAAAGGTCTTGATATTGTTAAAAAATGGGGCGAAAGGTCTTAAAATCGACAAACTAATGGGACAAACGTCTTAAAATCTCAAAACTAATGGGGATAAGCATGAGGAAGAAAGGGGACCCGAATAACGGCCCCTCTCCCCTTAAAATGACGAAAGATGAAGAGCAAGCCGATTTCCAAGATTTCGGCAATCTTAACATTTCGTATTTGAAGCTCCACAATAATGTAATTTAAAAAAATAATTGCGTTATATAGTACATAAATAATTACAACGTTTATCAATTTCTTAGGAATACACATGCATGAGAGAAAACAGCTGAGCTCTGAAACTCTCTCCCAGAATCAGTCTTTCCCTCTTCCTATGACTTAAATTGGTTCAAACTCAGTGTGTCCAGGCATTTTGGCTCGAACGTCCCTTGATTTTGGCACTGTCACTCTTTCAACTTTGGGGGAAGCACTCGCTACAGGCAGTTCTGCCTTTTGCCTCCCTCACTCACATAGAGAACACATTATATATATATATATATATATATATATATATATATATGTGTGGTATCGTGTGACACCGGTTTATTCAATGAAGCAAGACGGTAGGATTCTTTTTTTAGTCTGATCACAGTTCTTACATGTTAATAAACTCGTATTAACCCCAGACTCGCCGATTACGAGTCAAAAGGTTAGACAAGTAGGCTATATGTTTTAGTGTAGGGGGTAGGGTTCGCTGGTTGTGGACCCCCTTCTCCTTCACGCTTAGCCCCATTAGTTTTGACATTTTAAGACTTTCATTTCATTAGTTTAGATATTTTGAGACTTTCACCCCATTTCTTCGTCAATATTAAGACCTTTCGTGCCATTTGGGTATCGATTTTTTCCTGGCGAGTGATAGCGAGCCTATAATCTTAAGAGGAATCGGCCTTCGGCCGGGACATTTTTCTACCGAAAAATGTACAAATTTATCTTGAAAGGGGGTCTAGGGGGTGGTGTTCTAAGGTTTATGGAGGTCTAGCGAGGGAACTCAAACACTTATAAATAAATAATCAGATAGGCCAAAAACCAAGCACTACCCCCTTGATTAAGAAGGGTGAAAGTGAGTGGAGATAATTAATGGAGGATGAGAACCATATTAGGGTGAAAGTGAGTGGAGATAATTAATGGAGGATGAGAACCATATTTACCTGCAGTTTCATCGGATCATTGACCTGCTCAAAAGGTTAACATTATCTTATAATTGACCACTTGCGAGTTTCAGGCTATAAGGAAGTTGGAGCTGGAGACATCGATATACAACAGAAATGCAATAATAATGTAGGTTTATGATGGTGAAAAAGTATATTGAATTGGGTTTCATGTATTTATAATTTACTACGACCGTATCTTAGCTAATAATTCTGCTAAATATCGATGTCTACAGCTCCAACTTCCTTATAGAATGAAACTCTCAAGTGGTCAATTAAAGTTTTGCCATCAAAGGTTTAGGATAAGCGTGTGAAGGTGGCTAAACTACATAATAAACGTCAACCCCTTTAGAAGTGTTGTATTAAGGGGGTAGTGCTTGGTTTTTGGTATATGCATTTATTTATTTATATATTTTTAAGTTTCCTCGCTAGACTTCAATCAAGCCGGTTTCAAGGCCGGTTTCTTCTAAAATTACAGGCTCGCTTTCGCTCGCCAGGAAACATTTGACGCCTAAATGGCACGAAAGGTCTTACTATTGACAAAGAAATAGGGCGAAAGGTCTTCAAATCGACAAAATAATCGAACGAACGTCTTACAATCTCAAAAACGAATATGCTAAACATGAGGGAGAAGGAGGTCCAGAAAAAGCGACTACCACCTTTTAAGAAAAACTTCCGTGGCGTTATTGCTCATTAATGATGTACCAATTGTTCACAGTACACTTAGTAATAATACAATAAAAAACTTGCACACGTTCATTTTGTTCTTAATTTTATTCTGGCTAACATTAGACGATTGTAGAGAGTTTGGTAGGGCTCTCTAGTAGTGTAGAGAGTTTGGTAGGGCTCTCTAGTATTGTAGACAGTTTGGTAGGGCTCTCTAGTATTGTACAGAGTTTGGTAAGGCTCTCTAGTATTGTAGCCAGTTTGGTAGGGCTCTCTAGTATTGTAGACAGTTTGGTAGGGCTCTCTAGTATTGTAGACAGTTTGGTAGGGCTCTCTAGTATTGTAGACAGTTTGGTAGGGCTCTCTAGTATTGTAGAGAGTTTGGTAGGGCTCTCTAGTATTGTAGCCAGTTTGGTAAGGCTCTCTAGTATTGTAGACAGTTTGGTAAGGCTCTCTAGTATTGTAGACAGTTTGGTAAGGCTCTCTAGTATTGTAGAGAGTTTGGTAGGGCTCTCTAGTATTGTAGAGAGTTTGGTAGGGCTCTCTAGTATTGTAGACAGTTTGGTAAGGCTCTCTAGTATTGTAGACAGTTTGGTAGGGCTCTCTAGTATTGTAGAGAGTTTGGTAGGGCTCTCTAGTATTGTAGAGAGTTTGGTAGGGCTCTCTAGTATTGTAGACAGTGTGGTAAGGCTCTCTAGTATTGTAGAGAGTTTGGTAGGGCTCTCTCGTATTGTAGACAGTTTGGTAAGGCTCTCTAGTATTGTAGACAGTTTGGTAGGGCTCTCTAGTATTGTAGAGAGTTTGGTAGGGCTCTCTAGTATTGTAGACAGTTTGGTAAGGCTCTCTAGTATTGTAGACAGTTTGGTAGGGCTCTCTAGTATTGTAGACAGTTTGGTAAGGCTCTCTAGTATTGTAGACAGTTTGGTAGGGCTCTCTAGTATTGTAGACAGTTTGATAAGGCTCTCTAGTATTGTAGACAGTTTGGTAAGGCTCTAGTATTGTAGAGAGTTTGGTAGGGCTCTCTAGTATTGTAGACAGTTTGGTAAGGCTCTCTAGTATTGTAGACAGTTTGGTAGGGCTCTCTAGTATTGTAGACAGTTTGGTAAGGCTCTCTAGTATTGTAGACAGTTTGGTAGGGCTCTCTAGTATTGTAGACAGTTTGGTAGGGCTCTCTAGTATTGTAGACAGTTTGGTAAGGCTCTAGTATTGTAGACAGTTTGGTAAGGCTCTCTAGTATTGTAGACAGTTTGGTAGGGCTCTCTAGTATTGTAGACAGTTGGTAGGGCTCTCTAGTATTGTAGACAGTTTGGTAGGGCTCTCTAGTATTGTAGACAGTTTGGTAGGGCTCTCTAGTATTGTAGACAGTTTGGTAGGGCTCTCTAGTATTGTAGACAGTTTGGTAGGGCTCTCTAGTATTGTAGACAGTTTGGTAAGGCTCTCTAGTATTGTAGAGAGTTTGGTAGGGCTCTCTAGTATTGTAGACAGTTTGGTAGGGCTCTCTAGTATTGTAGACCGTTTGGTAGGGCTCTCTAGTATTGTAGAGAGTTTGGTAGGGCTCTCTAGTATTGTAAACCGTGTGGTAAGGCTCTCTAGTATTGTAGACAGTTTGGTAAGGCTCTCTAGTATTGTAGAGAGTTTGGTAAGGCTCTCTAGTATTGTAGACAGTTTGGTAAGGCTCTCTAGTATTGTAGAGAGTTTGGTAGGGCTCTCTAGTATTGTAGACAGTTTGGTAGGGCTCTCTAGTATTGTAGAGAGTTTGGTAGGGCTCTCTAGTATTGTAGACAGTTTGGTAGGGCTCTCTAGTATTGTAGAGAGTTTGGTAGGGCTCTCTAGTATTGTAGACAGTTTGGTAAGGCTCTCTAGTATTGTAGAGAGTTTGGTAGGGCTCTCTAGTATTGTAGACAGTTTGATAAGGCTCTC
>CM064581.1:2952294-2964150 GCA_032716605.1 Paralithodes platypus
CGCCCCTCCCCCCCCAACCACACCGCCCCTTCGTTCATGTAGTTTCCTCACTCCATCCTTCCACCCATCTTCGGTCTACCTCTCCCCCTCTGTCCCTCCACCTCTCTCTCAGTACACCCTCTTAGTCATTCTCTCGCTTTCCATACGTTCCATATGGCCGAACCATCTCAAGTTGTTCCTTTTCACACTTTCCAGCACATCTACCTCCACACCACACCGCCTTCTTACTTCCTCATTAGTCTGTCCTATCCCTCCATGTAACTACTCCGCACGCACCTCCTTAAGTAATATATTTCCACTGCTCTCACTCTTTGGTCTGAGTCTCTCAACCAACCAACGTCCATGCTTCGCTGCCGTAGTCAGTGTCGGAATTACCACAACTGTCCATGCAAGGACTTCTTCACTTCCATACTGACCACCCTATTTCTTGTTACTGCTTTTATATATATATATATATATATATATATATATATATATATATATATATATATATATATATATATATATATATATATATATATAGATATATATACTGTATATACGGTATATATATATTTATTTATTGAGAGAGAGAGAGAGAGAGAGAGAGAGAGAGAGAGAGAGAGAGAGAGAGAGAGAGAGAATGGGGCTGAGTTGACGGAGTTTGAATTATTCTTTGCGACCACCAGTACTGTACGTTAAAGGTAAATGAACTTGGTGACATTGAGAGTCAAAAAAGAGAATGGCTGGTGGAGAGGGAGAGAGAGAGAGAGGGAGAGAGACAATATTATGTGTGAGAGAAGAGAAAGAGTGTGTGTGTGAGTGTGTGTTTTATGGCTAGGTAGGTCAATAAGTGTTGTGACATTAACCCTTTCACGCTTTTATAACGCAGAGTTTGCCAGATTAGCAATAATAAATAGAGTTCTCTCACTCTTATAATTACCTCTCAAAAATTAGTTTTCTGCCCACAGCTAACTCAAAAGACAACTGCAGAGGTTGAAGTAACTAAACTAAAGGTTTCTAAATACCCCTGATGGTAACAAAGGCTTTAAAGTATCCCTAATAGGCTCAAAATCGCGTCATAAGCGTGAAAGTGTTAAGGTGAGATCCTTCACTTTCTGTCAATTTTGTTATTTATCTATTATTTTTCTAGTTTCCTCGCTAGACCTCCATCAAGCTTAAAATGAAGCCCCATAGACCCCCTTTCAAGATAAATTTGTACATTTTTCGGTAGAAAAATTCCTGGCCGAAGGCCGATTCCACTTTAATTACAGGCTCGCTATCGCTCGCCAGGAAAAAATAGAGACCTATTTGACAGGAATGGTCTTATTAAAATTGACAGAAATAGGGCCAAAGTTAATAAAATCGACAAAATAATGGGTCTAAAGATGAGGGAGAAGGTGGTCTAGAAAAGCGACTCGTCTCCCATTAAGCATGAACAGAGGGAATGATTGGTAGAAGAGGGTAATTGAGAAGAAAGTGAGTGTGTGTGTGTGTATGTGCGTGTGAGGGAGAAGAGATAACTACAAGGCGTTACAAGGAATAGTTAGTATCTCAGACCTTGCGGTTAATTTAGAGGAGATACTCGACGTGGAAGGAGAGAGAGAGACTGTTTAGTGCACTACACTCATTACAGAGCGTGCACAATATACTGTATACTCTCTTCTTGAACTGCTCCACTGAAGAAATATTTACAACTTCGGAGGGAAGTTTGTTCCACGTAGAACATAATTATCTTATATGTGAACAAGTGTCCACAGATACTAGTGCTGAACCCTTTCAATTATAATGTTCAGTCATGGTTGCGTGTTGTATTCATATTGAGACTAAACATTTTACTATAATCCACATTGTCAAACCCATGAAGAGAGAGACTGTGTGTGTGTGTGTGTGTGTGTGTGTGTGTGTGTGTGTGTGTGTGTGTGTGAGAGAGAGAGACACACACACATACAGACAGACAGGCAGTGTTATACAGGTAGGTAAATGAACCTTGGTGACATTGAGAGTGGAAAGAGTGAAGAATAGGGGCGGGAGGCAAAGTGAGAGTGACCGGGTGGGTAATTTAAGGAAGGGAAAAGGTGGGAGTGGGATGAGGAAGAAAGAGGGAGGAAACTGATACCACTGGAGTGGGGGGAGGTTTGAGTTGTAGTAGAGAGAGAGAGAGAGAGAGAGAGAGAGAGAGAGGAGAGAGAGAGGAGAGAGAGAGAGAGAGAGAGGAGAGATAAGAGAGAGAGAGAGGAGAGAGAGAGAGAGAGAGAGAGAGAGAGAGAGAGAGAGAGAGAGAGGAATAGAGAAGCGAGAGAGAGAGAGAGAGAGAGAGAGAGAGAGAGAGAGAAGAGAGAGAGAAGGAGAGCGAGAGAGGAGAGAGGGGGAGAAGAGAGGAGAGAGAGGAGCGAGAATGAGAGAGAAGAGAGAAGAGAGAAGATAAGAAGAGAGAGAGGGAGAAGAGAGAAGAGAGAGAGAGTACGAGAGGTTGGTCTAGAAGAGAAGAGCGCGCGAATGCAGATGAATTGCTCGGAATTTCGGTGTGGTATCCTAGGTTCGAGTTTCTGGTCGATAGCCCCATGTATTTCCTCGTTGATTTCAGTTTCATTTTGAGTTTAGTGAAGTAAAGTTGGTTGTTTGTGAAAAATATTTAAAATACGCTCCCTAAATTAGGGTGGATGATTAACTGACGATGGTACCATATCATAAATTAATATAGAGAGACGAGAATATATGGGTATGTATGTATGTGTGTGGATGTGGTATAGATAGGAGTGTGTGGGTGTGGTATAGATAGGAGTGTGGGTGTGGTATAGATAGGAGTGGTTGGGGTTGATGGTATAGATAATTAGGTTCGTGGATGTGGTATAGATAAGGAGTGTTGTGGGGTGGTTTAGATAGGAGTGGGGGTGTGTGTGGGTGTGGGTATAGATCGTAAGTGTGGAGTTGTGGTAGAGATTAGGGAGTGTGTGGTGGGTTGGTAACACCTATAGGGATGTGTGTGGGTGTGGTATAGATAGGAGTGTGGGTGTGTGTGGGTGTGGTATAGATAGGAGTGTGGGTGTGTGTGTGGGTGTGGTATAGATAGGAGTGTGTGTGTGTGTGGGTGTGGTATAGATAGGAGTGTGTGTGTGTGTGTAATACTGTATGTGTATGTGTGAGAAAGAGTGGAGGGGGGAGGGGGAAGGGGAGTAATGGGAAAGAGGTGCCGTTAGGACAACACGAGGCCGCAGAGGAAGGAGGGAAACTGAGCCAGAGAAGGGGGGGGAACAGACGGAATAGAATAGAAAAAAGGAAATCGGACAGAGCATGGACAGACACCGGGAGGAGGTAGTGGGGGGGTTTTGACCCGGCAATGACTGTGGAGAAGTGACAAGGTGACATAAGATGACATCATTACTGTAGGGGAAACACCACAAAATGCAAGTAATTATATGGAAAACAGATACAACACAGAGGGGTGACGTAGAAAAGAGGCCATTGACGTAGAAAAGAGGCCATTGACGTAGAAAAGAGGCCATTGACGTAGAAAAGATAGAACAGAGAGATACTCAAATACCAAATATCCAACATATGACGCGCTGGGGCCATACAATAGGAGGGGTGTAGGGAGGAAACTAAGAATATATAAATAAATACATATACAAATAAATAAATATAAACTGTACATAAACTACTAAATATAAATCTCCCCATAAAGGTATATTGGTGGTGATCAACCCAATTAGAACACTTTTTAAGTTGGAGTACAGTATACAGTCAGTTAAGTAACACTTTCGTATTACGTGTGTGACTGGATGATTAATTCAAAGTTGATACCTCCACGAAAAAAGTTTTCCCAAAGATGCTATTGTGTTAATTTGAAACACGTGGAGGATATGGAAGAAATATGATCAAAGCCTAATAAACGCTTCGTTTTTTTACTCTTAGGTGTTTCATATTCATTCAGTGAGGGAATACAGTTTGTCGTTGATAATGCAAATCAAAACTGCTATTAACATAAAACAACTTAACAAATGACCAATCACAAGTAGCATAAAACTACGTCGGTCGTCGAGCTAATTATATTATAATTATAAATCCGTTTAATATTTATTATCAACACCTAAGTTAGATTTCAGGCAATATGTAAAGAAAACCATGCAGAAATACAGGCAACTTGTAAAATGCCTAATATTTTTAGGCATTTTATAAAATGCCTGAATGAAACAGGCAACTTATAAGTTGTCTTATTTTTTTTAGTCATTTTATAAATTGCCTGGTTTTACAAATTGCCTGTAACATATATATATATACTGTACATTAGAAAATGAAAGCTAGCAGTAAAATTAATGTAGTGTATAAATATTAAAGGTATCTATATATTTTTTGTTCTATGTGAGTGAGGGAGTCAAAAGGCAGAACTGCCTGTATCGAGTGCCTCCCCCAGAGTTGAAAGAGTGAAAGGGCCAAAATAAAGGGACGTTCGAGCCAAAATACCTGGAAACACGGAGTTTGAAAAGAATAAAGCAATTTTAAGGAGAGAGAGGAAGAAAGGTCATATAAGGAAGAGGGGGGAAAAGACTGATTCTGGGAGAGTTCGAGAGAGCTCAGCAGTTGAATAGAAGAAGAAAAAAGACCTGTAGAATACTGGTTTTTTTCACTATCTTGGGTTGGAGAGTTGCACAGAGTTAGGGGTGGGATTCGGTGGTTGCAAGACGGGTACTACTTACCCATGTAGTAGATTGTATGAAAACACTGGTGAAAGCCGCTGAGGAACACTGATTTAATATATAAGCGATAGAATATCGAGAGATTGCAACATTGCGGCGGCGAAGAGAGAGAGAGATTGCAGAGAGTTTGGTGAGTGGGGGTGGGGGGGTGGGTGGGAGTTAATGATATACGAACAGAGGCTTTTCCCTTTCTACTCCTTTGGTCCCTAGGAGTTTGCGGTGTGAGAGGAAATCCCTCACCACACACAACATGGGTGACAAATTACTCAAATACAAGGACACGCAACTGTTGCCCACTGTTCAGGAGCAAGAAGCGTGCAGGTGCAGGGGTAAAGAACCCCTTGAGGCAGTTTAAGGCACACCCAGCTTCTGGGAGGTCTGGCCTTAGCAAGCCTAGGTAACATGGTCCTTCCAAGTGAGAGCAGAAGAAAAAAAAAAGAGAACAACCGAGATTGTTGAGAAGAATATAAAGGATGATTTTTTGTAATTGTAAAGAATAGATTCCCTGCTGGGATGTTTCTGGAACGGGTAGTTAAGATGATGAAGACAATTGGGGTTTTTGGAAGCATTAAAGGCAACAAGGTTTTTCTTCTGCCCCATTTGGAAATACTTAGTTTTTCGATCAGAAAGGATAAGTGTTGCATGGCTTTCATTACGTTTGTCTTTGGAATGTATTGCTGGCTGGGGGGCCTTCAAGGAAAAAACTAACTTGACGTAGTGTGAAGGTAGAATCGTCCTGCGTATGAAAATTGATTGGACTGGAGGTACAGTTTTTAGTAAGAGATCATCCTATGCAAACATTAGAAAGAGAATGGGAGATTAGGGACCGGAGCCCTCAACACTCAGGGGGGGAACACCGTAGTTGATAGGATGAGGAAGTGGAGCGATGACCACGTCCACAACCGCAGCCTATGGAACGGCCCGTAAACGGTAAATTAGAAGACAAAGGCAGCAGATTGGAGGGGGTAGAAACCCGAAGGGAAGGGTAGTTTAAAAAAAAAAAAATTAAAGATTTGTGCCAGACTCTATTGAAGGCCTTCGATATAGGGTATATAACATCATTGGGTATGTTGTTGTTAATTTTCCTTGTTATCCTTCTATAAATATGGGTATACTGTATAATATTAGCAATACACCTTTGTACGGGAATATTATTATGGACACTTTAATTACTCTAATCATACCTTCAATATAAAGAAAGTGTACGATTTGGTGAAGACAGAAATAGGAGGTAGATGTATAAATGAATGAGAGGCAACATGGAAAATAGGAGATGGTATAAAGAAGAAAGTTTTAACAATAGAACCTTTTTTGTCATGTGGGTTTAATACACCATTCAAGCATTCACGGCACTATGAATAATACAATAATAATGACCAAACTCTCTCCAGCGCTATCAAGAAGGAATATACCAAAAATACTATTGTTGGTCGGGTGATGTATGAGGGTTTTTCACTGTGTCAAGTATTACGTGTAGCCTCATACTTAAAGATGGTTTATGTCCAATCTTTTATGTCACACTTATAAACGGCCACACGTACGCCCACACTTGTAAACGACCACACTTCTAAAAGACCACACATACTACCACACTTTTAAACGACCACACTTACCACCAATTATAAACTACCACACTTACCACTACTTATAAACGATCACACTTACCACCACTTATAAACGACCACACTTTCTCTACACTTATAAACGCCACCACTTACCACCACCGTAGAAACGACCCAAACTCCTTACCACCACTTATAAACGACCACACTTACCACCACTTATAAACGACCACACTTACCACCACTTATAAACGACCACACTTACCACCACTTATAAACGACCACACTTACCACTACTTATAAACGACCACACTTACCACCACTTAGACTTATAAAACCCGACGCCACACTTAACCACCACTTATAAACGACCCACTTCCACCCACTTATACAGACGCACACTTACCACCACTTCTAAACGACCACACTTCTAAACGACCAAACTTACCACCACTTGTAAACGACCACACTTCTAAAAGACCACACTTCTAAAAGACCACACTTACCACCACACTTTCATACCGCACTTCTCGAACGAGTAGAATCAAACGCATTTCGCCTTATCAACTCGCCTCCTCTTACTAGTTCCCTACAATCTCTTTCTACACGCCGCAATGTTGCATCTCTTTCACTCCTTTCGACTATCGCTATTACACCCAAAACAAGCAGTGTTTCTCTTCAGCAAGCTCCATCTCGGTGTAAACTACCCCCTCGCCTTGCGGCGAGTGCGAGGCAACCACTCCGACTCCCTTTTCAACACAGTCATACTCCTATTCTGCCCAGCTCTCCAACCCAAAAATTGGCAAATTTTCCCAGTCTTTCTTCTACTCAACAAGTGAACTCTGGAACTCTCTCCATCAATCAATCTTTCCTTCATCCTATGACTTAGACTAGACTGCCTTAAACTCCGTGTGTCCAGGCATTTTGACTCCAACGTCCCTTGAGTTTGGCTTTCACTCTTTTAACTTTGGGGGAGACACTCGTTACAAGCAACCCGCCTTTTGTCTTCTCCATACACATACAAAGAAAATGTATCTTCATAAGGCCAAATGAAGCTATATGCGAAACGTTGTCAGTAGTGTTCATCCTCATATGGTGTTTATATTCAAAACTTTGATTGGAACCATGGTCAGAAAATGAGGTTACGGATTGTTATAACATGACGTCATTGTAATAACCATTTTGTTTTTCTTTTCTTGACCCCCTTCCCCTCATGGTTAGCCTAATTAGTTTTAATATATATATAGATATATATATATATATATATATATTTATATATATAGAGAGAGAGAGAGGAAATAAAATACATGAGAGAGAGAGAGAGAAGGAAAATAGTGAGTATCAGGGAGGGGTCGTGACTGACAGAGAGGGGAGGGGGGAGGTAATTTCCCACGGTCAGCCATTTAACTATTTAACTTGACCTTGTACTACTGTCATGACCCCCCCCCCCCCCGCTCTCTCTCTCTCTCTCCTCTTCTCTATCTCTCTCCTCTCTCCTCTCTCTCTCTCACTCCTCCCCCTCCCACCGATCCCCTCACCTGCTCTCTCACCTCTCAACTCTCCTCTCCCCTCCACTCCGCTCCCTTCTCCTCCCTCGCCCCTCTCTCTCTCCTCCATCCCACCTCTCTCCGCTTGCCTCCTCCTCCCTTCTCCATCCTCTCTCTCTCTCTCTCTCTGTCTCTCTCTCTCGTGTATTTTATTTCCTCTAACCCCTCTTCTCTCTGTCTCTCTCTCTGTCTGTCTGTCTGTCTCTCTCTCATACAAAAGGTCACACACACACCTCTCTCTCTCTCTCACTGAAATATATTAAATATGTAATGTTATCCTCCACAGAAATCATTATATCATCATAGCGTAGGTAGATCTCAAACTCTCTCTTTCCGTTGCTCGTATATTGTCTATAATTATGTAGATGTGTGTGTGTGTGCAAATATTTGTTATTCAATATGTTTTCCCTCTTCTAATTAACTTTAAAATAATAGATAGAGATATATACATAATATATATATATATATAATATATATAGATATAGATAATTATATATATATAGATATAGATAATTATATATATTGATATATAATATATATATATATACAGTATGTATATATATATATATATACAGTATCTGTCTATCTTTATATACTTTGTATATCGATTTAGTATTATATAGTTAATAAGAGCCAAAACGTAAAGAAAACAGAGAGAGAGACAGTTACACATAGTTACACATATATTCAAACAACACAGACCTTGTGGTCCCTAGTAGGTGGTCTGGCCTTAATACTACTAGACAGGGATAGTTTATAGTAGAAGAATAGGACAGGACAGTAGAAGGCTCCTCCTCTCCTCTCCTCCTCTCATTCATCCCCCGCACCTCCGTCTGACCACAAGGAAAGTTTTTTATAGAGTATAGAAACAAATTAATTTCAAAGATAAATTACATTTATCTAGAGAGAGAGAGAGAGAGAGAGAGAGAGAGAGAGAGAGAGAGAGAGAGAGAGAGAGAGAGAGAGAGAGAGAGAGAGAGAGAGAGAGAGAGAGCACCATAATATAAATATACATTTTAGACTCGAGGTGAACTACCAAAATGAAAATCATGCGTGAAGAGTACTTGCAAAATACTGAATCATGCACTGGGTATTAGCACTACGGGTACGGGGCATGTTTTTTTTTCTTTCTCTTTCTCTCTCTCGCTCTCGCTCTCTTTTCTTCCACCTTGAATAATATATTTACACTTTTTTCAACTTCACTAGAATGCAATCTATAGTAAGTAGGTCATCGTTTTAAAATATGCATTTACCAGACGTGTACTCTTCAAGTTAGGTTATATAGGACACAGGCATACCGGGAAGAGCCTACATTACAGTCATACAGTTATACGCAGTTACGTCCATACCAGCCCAACTAGTTCTCATCCGCGGCAATAGGAAGGGTAATTGATTCAGATTTGGGGGCCCTTGACTACCTACTACCTCCCCCCCCCCTTGCTCTCCTCTCCCACATTCTCTCTCAATCGCTGTCTCTTTCACACACGCACACTTACTCTCTCTCTCTCTCTCTCTCTCTCTCTCTCTCTCTCTCTCTCTCTCTCTTTCTCTCTCTCTCTCTCTCTCTCTCTCTCATGTGTACTCCTCACAAATTATAATGAAGGAACGTAATGGATGAACATATTAGGTTATTATTCACTGTGCTACACGATTATTGTTGTTGTTATTTTATCAAAGAATCTGTAACTTATTAATGACAATGACTGCATAACTTATTTCCTCCCCCTCCCCCCCCCGCGACTCACAACACACACCACACACACACACACACACACACACACACACACACACACAGTACCCGTAGCCTAGTATGTAGAGCTCTCGTCTCACACACGATTGGTCGGGGGTTCAATTCCCCGCCGGGCGGAAGACAAATTGGGCTTGTCCTCCTTTCATGTGTTTACGCTTCAGTTTCATACCTATCTGTAAATATGTAACCGTGGAATAAGTGGACGGACGTTTTTGACTTCCCATCTTGGGTTGGCAAAAAATGTGTACCAGGCAAGATGGGTATCATATTGTTCACCTAAGCTGATGGCTACCTAAGCCTTCGGGCGAGACGGTACCGTCTATAGTGAGAATGGTACCATACAGATCCACCCTAAGCCTTCGTTTCCGATGTCGGCAATTGGCTAAAAATACAGACTACACACACATCCACAGCCATTCCAACGATACATATAACACCTACCCATATAGGAGGCGGGAAATAACGAGCATGCTCACTCCCGCAATACAACTAGAGTAAGTACAACTAGAGTAAGTACACACGCACACACACACTTTCAAATATTTACATGCCGCATAAAATACAGCAATGTGACACTACTATTATATTTTGTGTTCGATAAGAGCATAAAAAAACTACTTAACTTGGAACAAATTAAGATTGCAACGTGTTCGAGTTTAATTCCCTCCCTCCTCACCGTTGCGTAACCCCGGGCACTCTCCTTTACGTAACCTGGGTTTAATACCGGTACTGGAATTATTCGTGGGCCAGAACTAGGTCACAGGGGCGAGTGTTGCTTGTGTTGTAGACGCTTGGATGGGTAATGGTTTCTGAATATATTATTAGATATGGCAGAAATCCGTCATCCTGTTGCTTGTTTTCCATACCGAAATAAATTAATATCTAAATACGAACCAATTTCATAGTATATAACGTACTCTGTAACTAATTAATCAGCTCAATAAATATCCTATTAACTAAATTAAACTAACTTTGTCTTAAAAAAATACTCTACGCAAAGGTTCACTCCACTAAACTTACATATTTCAAAGCCTACTGTATATATATACAGTATATACCTTTTTTTTTTTTTTTTTTTTTTTTTTTTTTTTTTTTTTTTCCCAATTACTCCCTCTCGGGCATAGGCTGAGAGCCTGTACATTCCACCGCTCAACACGGTGAAGCCCGTGAGGTCTTGTTCCAGTCTGGGGAGTGAGACATGTGAAGCATCCATTCATGGCTCGAAGCAGCTCCATCTCTGAAGCGGCTGTGTTGCTTCGTTCAAGTGCTTCACTCGTCTCACCCTCCAGAACTCAGACCCTCACAGCTCAGAACGCACACCCTATTGAGCAGTGAACTCACTTAAGCATTGTCCCCCCCTGTAACATAGTTTGAATCTGGTAATATTTATACAGTGGTTATTTAATCAGGGAACAATCGGTATTTTTTGGGCTTTTTCGGTGGGCTTTGTGGTAATGCCAACTGATACTAGGTACAGCACAAATTCAATCCCAATAATATCTTCCCATTGACATATCGGGATTTGAACCCGGGTCCATTGGATTACGAATCCAGTGGCATGACCACTCCAAGGTTCCACATATATATATATAATTATATATATATATATATATATATATATATTAATATATAATATATATATATACAGTATATATATATATATATATATATTTTTTTTTTTTTTTTTTTTTTTTTTTTTTTTTTTTTAAAACATGGAGAACGTCACTGGGTACATGGTCTGTATTAGTCCATCCATTATACTTAGGCCAGAAATCGTGACCTGTAACTTTTGTAACTCAAAAAGGGCTAGAGCAAATGGGCTGTATATCTCCGCACCTATTCCCTGGCTAACTCTTCCCAAATGGTTGAAAATTACCAGGTACTCCTGCTGTGGTAGGCTGTCAGTATTTGAGTAGGCTACCGGTGACGTATTTTTGTTTTTATTTCAGCTGCATTTTGGCGGTTTTATGAAGCTGAGGAAGGTTATATAGTAATTAGAAGGATTAATTGATCGCCTGTAGCCATTTAATCGGTAGACGTCCTTCTTAAGCTGAATATAATCTTCTAATAAGTTGCCTGAATAAGGATGAAAAGGAGGTCACCGGTACAGAATGATTTACGTGAATAATAGCCTTACCCACTTATAACAACAGTATTACTAAAGATAAACAAATATATTCACCTTCCAGCTATAATTGAACCTATGAGAGCATTATATTTAGGTACTTTATATTTAGGCACTTTATATTTAGGCACTTTATATTTAGGTACTTTATATTTAGGTACTTTATATTTAGGTACTTTATATTTAGGTACTTTAT
>CM064581.1:2964250-3079579 GCA_032716605.1 Paralithodes platypus
CCAGCGACGGTGGCAGAAGTGGACTACGAGGCAGCAGTGGCAGAGGGTCGCATAGGAAGGAGACTGGATTGAAGTTGCATGGTGTTGAATAGTAATATCTGATGCTTGTAAAATAAAATGTATGAACAATATTAAATAAAAACCAATGTAGTAGTAGTAATCCACGATGATGAGTCTGAGTGCTGACCCCGGAATAGTAAGTAGCTGAATGACTACCAAGTCGGACGCTTTGATGACTGTTCTGACCTGGTTTAGGGTCCAAAGAGGGGATGCACAGGCTGAGTGGTTTAAAAAAAAAAAAAAAAAAAAAAAAAAAAAAAAAAAAAAAAAATAGTAGTAGTAGTATACAGTAGTAGTAGTAGTAGTATACATTAGTATTAGTAGTAGAGAACAAGACAGGTAAAGTGGCACCTGCAATACGATCGCTGACAAAGGAGGCAGCTAGTGGTCTGTTGCCTATCACAAGAGATACCATCAAGCTGCTGGAAGAGAAACATCCGCAACCTAGTATATCCGAGAGTCAGAAGCTAGAGGGGGCTTATATACCACCGAACCCCGTCATCTACGAACAAATCACAGGCGAGAAGATTTGGAAAAAGGCTCTAGGGACACAAGGCAGTGCAGGACCCTCAGGGATGGATGCAAACGGTTGGAGAACAATCCTGAGCAGCACACTTTTCGGAGTTGCAGCGACCGACTTACGCAGGGCGCTGGCAGATCTTGCAAGAAAAATGGCCACTCAAGATTGTCAACACTTGGAGGCCTACACAGCTTGTCGTCTAATACCATTGGACAAGAATGCAGGGTGCCGACCTGTAGGGGTGGGTGAAGTGTTGAGAAGAATCATCGGAAAATGCATAATGGAGGTGGTGAAGGACGATGTGCGGTCAGCGGCTGGAAATCTCCAAGTGTGTGCTGGCCACCAAGCAGGGGGAGAGGCAGCAATTCATGCAATAAGAGAAATATATGAGCAAGAAGAATGTGAAGCCGTGCTGTTAGTGGATGCATCAAATGCCTTTAACACCATCAACAGAAAGACAGCAAGTCACAACATCAAGGTAAAATGCCCCAGCTTAGCCACCTATGTAGAGAATACCTATAAACAGCCTGCAGACCTCTTCATAGTAAACAACCAAAACTCACGACGTGGAACGGCACTGAAATCACTGGAAGGAACCACACAAGGGGACCCAGTAGCAATGGCGATGTACGCATTAGGTCTCTCGGTGTTGCTATCATTAACAACACATGAGACGCCACATGTAGCAGGCGGCCTATGCAGATGATCTCACTGGAGCAGGGAAAGTCAATGATCTCAAGAGCTGGTGGGAGCAAGTATCACAAGTGGGACCAGAAATAGGATACTTTCCAAATGCTAGTAAGTCTATACTGATAGTAAAAGCAGAACATTACGAAAATGCCTTAGAAGCTTTCAACGGTAGTTAGTGGTCGTAACAAAGGACGGACAGCGTCATCTAGGGGCAGTGATTGGCACAGAAGAGTTCAAGAAGCATTACATGGAAGAGAAGGTCAGAGAGTGGGTAAACGAAATAGAAATACTAGCCAAAATTGCAAAGACGGAACCACAGGCTGCATATTCGGCATTCACATATGGGGTCAAACACCGCTGGACCTACTTGATGCGTAACATTCCAAACGTGGGTCACAACTTCACCCGCTAGAAGATGCCATCAGAGACAAACCCATCCCAGCTTGGATGAGTCCCACACCCCAAATCCTACGGAGAGGGACGTGCTCGCGCGTCCTCCTAGGTGAGGAGGGCTTGGAATCATCAATCCGGTGAGGAGGGCGACAACGGAACACAAGAACTCAGTAAAGATAACAGAATCTCTCACTGAACGCATCGTATCGCAAGATCCTGACGGCGAAGTGGACCAGGCGGACATCTACAACATCAGAAAGACCATCACGTCAGAGAGGCAAAACTCACAGAAAAATGACCTGGCACAATTGATGCGACAACTTTCCCCGAGACTAACAAGAAAAGTACAAATAGCACAAGAAACGGGTGCTTCAAATTGGCTGACAACACTACCAATCAAGGCAAAAAGGCTTCAATCTAAACAAACAAGAATTTAATGATGCTATTGCACTGAGGTATGATTGGCCGATTGAAGGACTGCCCGATCGATGCGTTTGTGGAATCAACAACGATGCAGACCACAGCATGATATGTAAGAAGGGAGGATTCATCAGCATCAGGCACGATGAAGTAAGAGATGTAACGGCGAACATGCTCAGGGAGGTGTGTCGAGATGTGGTGCGCGAACCATCACTCATTCCCTTGGAGGGAGAGATCTTGCAGCACAGGACGGCCAACACATCCAACGAAGCACGAGTGGACGTTAGTGCAAGAAGTTTTTGGACAAGAGCACAGCGAGCATTCTTTGACGTAAGAATATTCGACCCAATGGCCCATAGCTACAGCGGGCTGTCTCTGGAGGCTGCACAAAAGAGGAATGAACAAGAGAAGGTCAGGGCATATGGGGAAAGGATCTTAAATATCGAACATGGCAGCTTTACCCCACTAGTCTTCACCACATCTGGAGGGATGGGACCTAGGGCCCAGTGCTTCTATTCAAGGCTTGCAGAGATCATCGCAGAGAAGAAGAAAACAGCCCAGGAGCCACGTTGTAGCCTGGATGAGGTGCCGTCTATCTTTCTCGTTGCTCAGATCAGCACTACTATGCCTGCGGGGAACAAGACTGTCTGCACCACAACCAGCGACGGTGGCAGAAGTGGACTACGAGGCAGCAGTGGCAGAGGGTCGCATAGGAAGGAGACTGGATTGAAGTTGCATGGTGTTGAATAGTAATATCTGATGCTTGTAAAATAAAATGTATGAACAATATTAAATAAAAACCAATGTAGTAGTAGTAATCCACGATGATGAGTCTGAGTGCTGACCCCGGAATAGTAAGTAGCTGAATGACTACCAAGTCGGACGCTTTGATGACTGTTCTGACCTGGTTTTAGGGTCCAAAGAGGGGATGCACAGGCTGAGTGGTTTATAATTTACAAAAAAAAAAGTAGTAGTAGTAGTAGTATACAGTAGTAGTAGTAGTAGTAGTAGTATACAGTAGTAGTAGTAGTATACAGTAGTAGTAGTAGTAGTATACAGTAGTAGTAGTAGTAGTACGTACACATATCCCGACCACATCCCCCTAAGATAAAGAAAGTGTTGGTGGCCATAGGTCGTTATACTGTATACCGTTATCTGTGTATCTGTTATTACCCTCCACAATTTTGTTAATGGCTTATCTTTCAGGGTTGGCTCAGACATTTACTGTATATGTTTTAATATTTTGTTTAGTTTCCTCCTTAGACCTCCTTCAAGCTTAAATACACACCAGAAAAGCCTCCTTCAAGATAAATGTGTACATTTTTCGATAGAAAAATTTCCCGGCCGAAGGTCGGTTTCTCTTAAATTACAGGCTCGCTTTCGCTCGCCAGGAAGAAAATCGACACCTAAATAGCACGAAAGGTCTAAATATTGACGAAGAAATGGGGTGAAAGGTCTTAAAATCGACTAACTAATGGGGCAAACATCTTAAAATCTGAAAACTAATGGGGCTAAGCATGAGGGAGAAGGGGGTCACCATAACAAACATGAGGGGGAGAAGAGGGGCCCTAACAACCCGACCACATCCCCCTACAGATAAAGCAAGCGTTATCTGTTATTATTACCCTCCAGAATGTTAAGGGGGGGATGGTTCACTATTTGGGAGATTTTTGTACGTATTCATTATTTTTGTATGTATTCATTATTTTTGTATGTATTCATTATTTTTGTATGTATTCATTATTTTTGTATGTATTCATTATTTTTGTATGTATTCATTATTTTGTATGTATTCATTATTTTTGTATGTATTCATTATTTTTGTATGTATTCATTATTTTTGTATGTATTCATTATTTTTGTATGTATTCATTATATTTGTATGTATTCATTATTTTTGTATGTATTCATTATTTTTGTATGTATTCATTATTTTTGTATGTATTCATTATTTTTTTCTAGTTTCCTCCTTCGACCTCCATCGAATTAAAAAAACAAACAAACATCCATCTAGATTAATTTGTACATTTTTCGGTAGAAATATGTTCCGGCCGAAGGCCGGTTCTTCCAACATTACAGGCTCACTATCGTTCGCCAGGGGAAAAATCGACACCTAAATAGCACGAAAGATCTAAATATTGACGAAGAAATGGGGCGAAAGATCTTAAAATCGACTAACTAATGGGGCAAACATCTTAACATCTGGAAACTAATGGGGCTAAGCATAAAAGACCGACTACATCCCCCTCCGATAAAGCAAGCGTTGGTGAACAACTTGAGATGGTTCGGCCATATGGAACGTATGGAAAGCGAGAGAATGACTAAGAAGGTGTACGAGAGCGAGGTGGAGGGACAGAGGGGGAGAGGTAGACCGAATATGAGGTGGAAGGATGGAGTGAGGAACTACATGAACGAAGGCGGTGCTGGTTGGGGGGACGGGCGTCGACTGACTGGGGACAGAGGTGCATTGGGGCGGTTCGTTCGTGGCCACCCCTTCGGGGATCACGGCGTCAGGCAATAGATAGATAGATAGATGGTGGCCATAGGTCGCTATATTACCGTTATCTGTGTATCTGTTATTATTACCCTCCAGATTGTTGTTGTTATTAAGGGGGTTCCACTCGCTTTTTATGGACCCCCTTCTCCCTCATGTTTAGCATATTAGTATTGAGGTTTTAAGACGTTCGTTCCGTTAGTTTGGCGATTTTCAGACCTTTCGCCTCGTTTTTTTTGTGTCAATATTAAAACCTTTCGTGCTCTTTAGGTGTCGATTTATGTCTGGCGAGCGATAGCGAGCCTCTAATTTTAGAAGGAACCGGATCGACAAATTTACACATTTATTTTGAAAGGAGATCTGGGGTGGGGGGGGGGGGGGGTTTCTAAGCTTGATGGAGGTCTGGCGAGGAAACTCACAAATCAAATAATAAATATATATTTAGACCAAAACCAAGCATGCAACCCCCCCCCCCCTTAAATGTCTTATCGTTCAAGTGATAAGTTATAATTTGTTGACTCGCCACTCTCCGTTCTGTACGTACCGTGGCGCTAATAAAACCAAATAAGGGGAGGCAGACCGTTTTTCTGGACCCCCTTCTCCCTAACGTTTAGCCCCACTAGTTTTTGAGATTATAAGACGTTCGGCCCATTAGTTTGGCGATTTTAACAACTTTCGCCCCATTTCGTTGTCAATTTTAAGACCTTTCGTGCCATTTAGGTGTCAATTATTTCCTGGCGAGCGATAGCGAGCCTGCAATTATAAGAGGAACCGGCCTTCGGCCGGGAGATTTGTCTACCGAAAAGTGTACAAATTTATCTTGTCTAGGGGGTGTTTTTCTAAGCTTGATGGAGGTCTAGGGAGGAAACTAAATCAATATATGAATAAATGAATTAATAGACCAAACAAACGTCCAGCCTCCCCTTAACTCATGTCTCAGCTGTCATTACGTGTAGCTCGCTCTGTGCTGTATTAATGTCTGTCAGATGTTGAATAGGGTGGGTAAGTGTAGGAACATGGTTGTATATCTCAGTCAATGAGAAGAAATCCTGTGAAAGTATTGCTGGTACCCATTATTATTGATCAAAACATAATTGGTGCCAAGACATGACTTATTAGGCCGACTGTACATATACTTCTTATCCGAGTCAGAGTTTGTTTACATACTCAAAGTGGATAACCCGTTCAGTACCAGTGACGTCTATTTAATATCATTCTAGCTATATTTAGACGATTTTGTGCAATTTAAGTAGGATCTGTGGTGGTAAAAAGGGTTAAGTGAGATGATTCGAAGCCTGTTAATTGCTGGAGGCCCTCTTTAAACTGAATAATAACGTCTAATAGCAGCCATAATAAACTTTAAAAATACGTCGCCCGTAGAGAAGGGGTTAAGAAGTAAACTGATAAATGGTATTTTGAAGGTTCGGTAAGATTGAAGGGGAGATGGGTCGTTTTTCTGGTCCCCTTTCTCCCTCGTGTCGAGCCTCATTTGTTTTGAGAATATAGACGTTCGGCTCATTAATTTGGCGATTTTAACACCTTTCCCCTAATTTCGTTGTCAATATTAAGACCTTTCGTGCCATTTAGGTGTTGATTTTTTCCTGGCGAGCGACAAAAAAAAAAAACCCGGCCCATCTCCCCTTAAGAAACGATGATAATTTCAGCCTAATATACTGAAGTGGTGATGAAGGTTGGACGATAATAGCAATGTAGACTAATATGATAAGATACACTACTAATGCATTTAAGGGGGGATGGACTGCTTTTCTGCTCCACTTTCTCCCTCATATTTAGCCCCATTTGTTTTCGGATGTTAAGATGTTTGCCCTATTAGTTAGTCGATTTTAAGACCTTTCGCCCCATTTCTTCGTCAATATTTAGACCTTTCGTGCTATTTAGGTGTTGATTTTTTCCCCGGCGAACGATAGTGAGCCTGTAAGTGTAATGTTGGAAGAACCAGCCTTCGGCCGGGACATTTTTTTACCGAAAAATGTACAAATTAATCTAGAAGGGGGATCTAATGGATGTTTTTTATTAATTTGATGGAGGTCTAGGGAGGAAGCTATACACATAATAAATACATGCAAAAATCGCCCAAAAAGTAAACCATCCGGAGCTAAGTGGCTGTTTTCTTTGGTCTATGTATTCAATTATTCATTTGATCTTAGTTTCCTCGCTAGACCTCCATCAAGCTTAGAAACCCCCTCCCCCCCCCCCCCCTAGACCCCCCATCAATATAAATGTGTTAATTTTTTGGTAGAAACATTTCCCGGCCGAAGGCCGGTTCCTCTTAAATTACAGGCTCGCTATCGCTCGCCAGGAAAAAATCGACACATAAATGGCACGAAAGGTCCTAATTTTGACGAAGAAATGGGGTGAAAGGTCTTACAATCGTCATACTAATCCGTCGAACTTCTTAAAATCTGAAAACTAATGGGGCTAACCACGAGGGAGAAGGGGAACCAGAAAACCGGCCCACCTCCCCTTAACTGGAATAAATATATTGAGTAAACTTGCATTTCCATGACTTATATATACCGGTACTGTATGTGTACTTACTTCTCGACCTGTTTTATTATAACCCCAAGACACACACACACACGCACACACACGCACGCACACGCACACACACACACGCACACACACACACACACACACACACACACACACACACGCATACATACATACACACACTCACATACATACATACATACATACATACATACATACATACATACATACACACACACACACACATATATATACATTACCAGTTATTACTGGTAGACACAGAAATATTGATAGAGAAGACAGGGTATGTACTAAATGTAATGAGAATGTGGTGCGGGACGAATATTATTTGTTGTTTATTTGTCAAAATGAGGATATTATACAGTTAAGGAATAGATACATTTCTCTTATTACAAGCATAACCCAACACAGTATACTGTTAATGAATAATCTATCTACAGTATATGCTAGATAGATAAATATATACTGTTAATGAATTATACTAACTTAAAATGTATGAAGAATCTGTCACTTTTTCTCAAAAGAACGTTTAATATGTATAGATAGATCAAGTCTTAGGACATTTAATATGGTTTGTTTAAGATGTACCAGTGTATTTACGTGTACGTTAATTTAGTTAGCAAAGGCATATTGTACATGTGTAATATGTAAGGGGCTGTGCTCCATACTTTTAGTAAAAGTCTGAGCAAAATAAACTTAATTCAATTCAATTCACACACGTACTCCCCTTTAGGATAGATGTTTGTTCGTGTAGCCATGTGTGTGTGTGTGTGTGTGTGTGTGTGTGTGTGTGTGTGTGTGTGTGTGTGTGTGTGTGTCTACAGTACACTCAAAAGCAATCATAAGGATACACCCCTTTGAATAATTTAACCTTTTAACCCAAGCCCATTACTGTATATAGCACTGTCTCCTCTAGTTTGGGTTCAATACATATTCGTTTGGGTTTATGATTATTATGGCGCGTGAATGTACATGAGAGAGAGAGAGAGGGGGGGGGGGGGGGGGGAGAGGGAGAGTAAGAGTATGTGAATGAAAGTGGGTGAGAGAGAGAAAATGTATTTGATTTGAAACAAAGAAAGAAAGCTTTGTGCATTTGTTTTCACATGTAAGTTTAAAAGACAGCCCACGTCACAAAACACTAATTGGGCTAACTAAAAAGTATAACATTCACGCCACCTGGCAAACCCATGTCGCAAGTGGGCCACTGTTTCCCTGACAGATCTCTGTATAGATACACGTCAGCGAAATATATAATGCTCAAAATACTCCATAATATAGCTCTCCTCACTCGTTAGAAGAAACAACCTCTACACTCTTCTAAATACACTTTTATTCACATTGTCACCTACTGTATACTAATCTACCTCAAGTCATGTTGCCAGGTGACCGGACAACTCAACCAGTAGACCATTTCAACCAGTAGTTCTCAACCAGTACCAAATCAATCAATACGGTTAGGTTAGGTTAAATTAAGTTAGGTTAGATTAGTACTATATTTTGGCACTGGTTTGGTTGGTCTTGGATGATTTGGCACTGGTTGAGAGCTACTGGTTGAAATGGTCTACTGGTTGAGACGTCTGGGAACCATGCTGCCATACCAATGCAAAGTATAGTCTCAAAACGTAGTTGCAGTACGACCGTCCTCTATAGAGGTTTTTGTGGTGCAATGCGACTGTCCTCAATAGATCCAGAGCACAAACAAACTGGCACTCAAAACAAAGCAATTTGTGATTAGGTGAGATAACTCCCCTCCATTACTTGCTACCACTCCTCCTGAAATGCTGGGTGTACGAAGGGAATTTAACCCTCCCGAAAATCCCCAGGCCCAGTGGCCTGCCTGGCACGGTTTCAAACCCTGGTTAGGGACCTCGAGAGTAGGTTTTACCAGATCGTGCTCTAACTCACTGTACTACCACGGACGCACAATATGATAGCAACCTTAGTTCTCCTTGAAAGAACCAGGTGATAGTCTCATGGTGGGTTTATTAGACTTCGCCACCAACGACTATTTTAGGCTATCCCAACTCGGGTAGTTTTGCGGTTGCGGGATTTTGCGGATACAAGGTATTACACCTCCATATGGTATTTATGTGATGTTGAGACATAGTTGTTAAATATTATTAAATCAACATCGAGAAATCAGTAATTAAAGAATTAATTTACTGTCAGTTAGGAAAGAAAAATACATAAAACAAGACCATAGTTAATGTTCCTTTCGCAACAATTTGCATTTCTTGCTTGGTTGCCATTGTTCAGTTCAGTTCATTCAACTCTTCTAGTGTAGGTTAACAATGACACGTTTCTTCATTTTAGTCTGACTATCATTAGACATTTTTTTATACCCGATTCAACCTCAAGAGAGACCCTAGCACTACTCACTGTCATCACCTCAACACCAGCAATACCACAGAAAACAACGCAATATCCCCCACAAGCACCATTCTTTGCGAAGAAACTGACGTACCAAGCCCCACACCCCCAGTCACTATGTCACTCGCTCTACCCTCCAGCTCCCCGGGGAATACCTAGTCGGTCATACCTGTCCTAGCTGCTGCCCCTCATTTCACCTCTACCCGAGTTGCCAGAGCAAAAAGGGCACAAAGTCAGGTCACAGGTGACTCTGAGGTGAGGGAACAGGAAGATCTTCATGCACTCAACCCTAGGACCCAAAGGAAAAACAGAATCTGGATATAGGCTACATATCAGTCAAACCAACACTTATCAGCCCACCTTCACCAAGGCAAGCTCACTCTAGGTATCCTGTGGAGGGTCGACTAGGTAGCCTATCTTGTCGGCAAGACCTGTGACTAGGTATACTGTCATGGTCTCGTCTAATAAATATCCTGATAAGTGACCACTAGGTATCCTGTAGGTGGTACAAACGAACCCAGGTATCTAGGTATCCTGACATAAGAACATCATACTTGAGTCGTTTCAGTCTCGATGCGTTCGCCAAACCAGTGAATAAAAGGCTCATGCCAGATTCATGTAGCGTAGTGAGTTTGCTCGCTGCCACCACTACACACTCGCAGTGTTCCTCATTAGGACGTGTCGATGAGGTGGTATGTAAATACTGTACTTTACCAAAGTGACTCGTCTTGCAACATCGCCATTGTTAAAGAAAAGACGAACCGCAAGAAGACGTATGCCCTTGCACCTAAAGTGGGCGAGAAGCAGAAGTAGGCCTATAGCACCTGACGTTCCCCCACCACCCCCGAGAAATCTTCAGTCCCGGGCTTCTCTATACTTGTGACCCCCCAGAAAGAATATTAAGTTGTGTTGCAAATTACTAAGTCTCATCTCTGGTTTTCAGTGACCCTTCTTGTCAAAGTTAAACTTATGCAATACACACTATCCATTGCTCCCCTTGACCTAATATAGTTATAATCTACTTCTTGTGAAAAACTCCATTGACGTGAATATTGGTTTGAATATATTTGTTTAATGTAGAAGCCTCCATACAACACAACACTTTTTATGCATAATACTTGTCTAGTTTCATTCCCTTTTCCCCTCGCCATATTACCTTATTGTATTTCACAGGTTCTACCCATCTATTGGATTGTAAATATATTGCTTATTCCCTTGTGCCACTCTTAATTATGATTGTTCGTCAATTTCAGTTATTCAGTATATGTTAATTAGTCAATAATCAATTATTTTTTTCTCTGTATATATTGTCACACTTATTCTAACCTTGTTAATTCGTAAAATGCGACAGACATGTTTTATAAACGTCCACCAGTGCGGGACCTTTGAAGATCAATTTGGACAAAATTTGTTAAATTTACCATATAATGCAATATTAATACACCATATTCATATATTTTACTTGTATAATGAACATGTGAATATTGAAGAACCAGAAAATAGGTGTAAAGAGCAAATATCCAGTGAAAACCTATATAATTGTGATGGGAGAGGAGATGAACGCATATGAAGGAGCATGACATACAGTAGGTGTGCTCTTTTTAAAGTCTCGAGACATTGACGAGACTAGCTAGATGTCTCTCGTGCGTGCATGAGGGAGGAGGGGGGTAGAGCAGGGAAAGGGGAGGGAAAAGTAGAATAAAGGAGGAGGAAGGTGAGGGAGAAAGGAGGAGGGCGGGGGGGGGGGGGGGGAGGGAGGTAAGACACATGTAAGGGGAAGACAGGAAGGGGTGGTAAGTAGACATGCCACCTAATCACATATTGCTTCCATTTTACCAGCCCTGGGGCGTTTTTTTTAGATTGCCATCTTCCGAAAGGAACGTCGCATTTGCCCAGTAAAATATTCCAGAAGGAATGTCGTAGCCCTGGGTTAATAAAACCTTATACCATATTTGTGTACTCTGTTCTAGTCTTAGCCATCCCAGTCGATTAAGGACCGGTCGTTCGCTCATAGAGACCCTATATCGCACACTTACGTGTAGGCAGTAGGCTACAGCCTGTGCCCCTTCCCTCCCCTCAGGTGAAGGTCAGGTCAGGTCAGGGTATTGAGGGATAAGCCTTAATTTATTTACAACTGCACTATGCATATACAAAATTATGGAGGTACTGTACCAGCATCTTAGTTGCATTCAGCTTATTATTATTATTAACAATATGTGGGAGCCAAAAGGATTCCTAGAGGTCTTTTCTGTGCTAAATATAATCGTCTAGTGGTAGTCAAAATAAGATGAAAATCGCATACTGAAGGGGTTACTTTTCATTAAAAAACGCTATTTATGCTAGTAGTTATAGTGAAATCTTGGACAGTGGCTATTATCATACAGAGGTTAGTGACATGAGCGGGGTTTTTTTCTTCTCAAGTAATCATATAGCCCTACCAAACATAGCGATCTACTTACCTAGAAGCTTGCTTTTTTATGGTTACTTCTGTACCTTATCTGATCTTATAGCTAAACCTATGACTTTAAGTTGCTCTCGTGTAATTGAACTCATCCAGGAGACTATCAAATTATAGTGTAATTCAGTATAAATTATATAGGCCTACCCTGGAGAACTGAAGGGGTAGCCTAACTGGTTAATTGTGTACAAGTCATTATTAATTCTTTATCGAAAGCCCAAATAAACTGGGGAACGATATTTGTTGAATGATTAGGCATTAGCTCATGTAAATGTGTAAATCCGTATGAGAGCGTTCGTGTAGTGTGTGAGTAATCTTTTCTTCAGTCTCCCCTTTAGGCTACGTTTTCTATGACACCTTTCTCGCCCATCAGCTGTTTCTACTTTCTGAGTGACCGTGAAGAGAGAGGTCTGTCTGATACACAGGAGGGTCCGATAACTAACCCTCTCACTGCTATCCCCTATTATAACGTCACCAGCTACCATAGGAGGGAGACGGATGATATTACTGTAGAGCATTCGTCAACAAGTGTAAGGTAGGAAAGGGACTGCTTGTTACAGTTTAATTTTAATATTAAGAAGGTGGAACAATATGACGCCGTAACTTTGCTTTGTCCTGGACTCCTGTCAACATCGGACATCCTAATACCTAACCTAAGGCTAAGGTCATCGGTATCCTTGAGACCTTCACTAGGCCTATAGGCTAGTCGGTTTTATTTCAACTGATGGTAGCGTTCAATATTACTACAGAGTACAGCAGCCTTAGCCTATTTACTAGCCTAGGCCTATGTTTTAGTTTTTCTTCGAGCTAGGCCTAGGCTATTCCTATTGGCTAGTGTTTATAAATGTTTTTTATGGTGTGAGTGGAGGATTTGCAGGTAAGATTAGGAGTAGTGGGCGTACCACTACCGACATACAGCATAAATCATCTATAAAACATTAAAGTATAACTAAATAAGTTGGTCACCAATTATTTTGCAATATTTGAAAACAAATATGGATTTTATATGCTCTAAACATAATATGAAAATGTGTTTTAAGCCTCGGCAAAACCTAATAAAAATATATGGTACTAAAATGGAATTTTGTCGTAACATGGTTGTCAATACCTTCCTATAGACGGCACCGATTCGTACACACGCCATTTTCACATGTCTCCCGAAGTCTGTCCACCAGCTTTTTAGTCAACACTAACTCCACCTGCCCATCTCTGTCGAAACTACAGGTGTTCATTTCCACAGCTTTGAGCATCACGTCACGATATACTAGGTCTCAGAAACAAGATTCGTAGTTGCGGTAGTATTTACAGAGGTATCTGGACACTTCGAGCGAATTCATATTCGAGCGGAAGCGCATTTAGGGTTAGGTTAGGTTAGGTTAGGTTAGGTTAGATTGTGCATCCGCTCTATCAGGAATTTGCTCAAAGTGACTCGCATTCTTTACAGATACGGCCGAATACCGGTAGGCTACTAAATGGGCGGCGGCCCAACCGCCATGTTGTATCCCACGTAGGCCTACTAGGTACTACGGACACATTGTAGGCGTTAGGTGTGGATTAGGCTTGTATCCAATGTACTAGGTCTATGTTACTGGATATTTATGATTTAAATAAGTGCTACGTTTTCGATAAATCTGGTTATACGGCTTTGCAATTAGGGAAATCATGAGCCGATTTCCGACATTTAGTTAGTCTTTTTCGATTCTCAAAATCCGATCCAAGTTTTGCCAAAAATTGGCTCGGGTTTTCCAAAATTATGCTTTTTGGGGTTTGCAATTTAGGGAAACATGAGCCAAAATTCTAAATTAGGTTAGCCTACTGGAATTTGTTTACTCTTAAAACTCGCAAAATCCGAGCCAAGTTTTGCCAAAGCTTGGCTCGGGTTTTCCAAAATTCGGGTTTTATGGCTTTGCAATTTCAGGAAACCTGAGCCAAATTTCTAAATGAGGTTACTGTCGTTTTGTTGTCTACAAAATCTCAAAATCCGAGCCAGCTTTGGCCAAAACTTGGCTCGGGTTTTCGAAATATTGGGTTTTAGGCCTTTGAAATACCTTAAAACCCGAGCAAAGTTTTGTTAAAATAAGTTTTAATCGCCGTTTTACACATTTAACCCCTCATTTTCCCTGTACTTCATAGCCCTCCCCACTATCGGGCGGCGTGTCTTAAGATCGTTGTATAATGGAGAAAACGGTTTCGCCGAGGGTTGTAATTACATGTATTTCCAAACACTATATATTGATGAAAACTAACAGGGAAAAATAAAAAAATCCATGGGAAAATTGGTGACCATCTTATTTAGTTTTTCCAACATTAACCTAACCTAACCTAGTATATACTACATGAATACTAGGTTAGGTTAGGTTAATGTTTTATAGATGATTTATGCTGTATGTCGGTAGTGGTACGCCCACTACTCCTAATCTTACCGATTTGCATTAACTTCCCCATTTACCCATTAGGGATGATTAGGCTATCCATCAATTTGAAGATACAGAGTCTAACGGCCGCACGGTGCCATTTATTGGGTGAATTAAACAAGGAGAAGCGAGAAGGAGGTCAAGTCCCTGGACGGAATGCTTTGTTTACGGTCGGAACTGATTAGACCTATTTTCGGTGTTATTATTCGCCCTCCCTCTCCCTCCCTCCTCCGTTTCCAGGTTAGCTTTTGCCCGTTGCCGGACGCACTGAGAAGCCTCCCTACGAGGTGATCTCTACCGCACCGCCCTTGGTCAGTACACAGGCTAGATAAGATTCTGCCCCTCACCCTTGGTCCCGTTCCCCCCTCCGCCCCCTTGACACTGCTCTGGTCCAGTGGTCCGCCTCTGCATTGGCCATATTGGTCTGGCCTCCCACCTGACCACCTCTTCCGCCTAGCCTACACTTGGTTCCTGACCCATTCTGGTAAATATCCTGTTTTACATAGGGGACGATTTTTACAAGTAGGCCTATTTTTTTATTTTTTTTCCTTGTTTTGGGGTTTTTTTAGGGGTGTTTTTTTATGAACCCCATCGGAAAATGCAAAAAAAAATAGCCTAACCTAACCTAACCGAAAACTAACCTGTCTCGCTGACGGTCTAAACCCAGCTCACGTTCCCTGTTTATGGGTGCGCGACGGTCTAAACCCAGCTCACGTTCCCTGTTTATATTTGCTTTAGAGATTTAGGGATTTTTTTATAATGAATTTCCGACGGGGTGGACATATATGTCAATGAAGTACATGACCTAACTAACATATTTGTCTAAATAATATATCGATGGTTTTGACCCGGTGTAAAACTGGATAAATTCCCCCATTCTGCCCGTGGTGCCGGACGGTGGAAGAGACGGTACTGCTGCGTTCGGGATGTCTCGGCTGCCTGTGATTCTTCCCCGTGATGGACCGTGACAGGGTTAATTGTGCCTGCGCACACAGCCCTAAAACTCAACAATCATCATCATCATCATGTTATTATTCGGTGAAATCAGGGTTTTTTCAAGTAGTCGATAACGAAATTCCTCCATGCGGACTATAATGAGAAAATGGTAATTCTGCAGAACAACAACAACTGTTATTCTATTTTTTATTTTTTATTTCTATATTGTAATGGTTTTCAAGTGTGTATTTTATTGTTAGTAAGTGCGGAAAACACTTATTACAGTACAGTACTGTACAGTATTAGCATTTGCATTGTTAATTGTAATTCCGATACCAAAACAATATAGGGGAAAGTTTGGGAATGCGGGGTTTACTCGATTTAGTCAACTTTGAAAAGACATTAGCCAAACATAATAACCTTACCTAACGTATCTTAGTATTATGGGTGGGGGCTGGCGCCGAAAGAAAAGTCGATGAAGTCTACGGTGTTTACTCCGCAATCTTCAGCTTTGGCTGTCGATAACAGGAATGTACTGGTACCAATGAATATGTACTGAAGTCTTGTAGGTGAAGCTCCACTGATTGGCTACTGAACATCGGGGAGGAGCCTCCAAGGAGGCTAGAATGTAAACAAAGTGTCCCGGACTGTCTGTACAAAAATAACTGAAAATTTGTAGGAGAGTGAAAATCAAATTAATAAAATAAAAAAAGTAGCACTTATCCGCACATCAGTAAGGTCCCCTGAATAAGGTAAGAGCGAAAAAAAGAAGAAGACAGGAATCCCGTAATTCTGGAGTTGTTGTTCTGCAGAATACCCGAGGAAAATATGGCGAGTCTATTGGTCCCTATTTATTGTAATAAATTAGTTTCTATTAGCGCTGCAGTAGCGTTGTTGAAGATTATCAATTGATTCCCTTAATAATTGAGTTTTTACTACGTAAAGGAAAAAAATGTGATACTAGGCATGTCTCTGCATCGTTATAAATACCAAGTTTCCATAGTTAAGCATAAGCCCAACAGAATATATAGCCTATTTAGGTAGCCTACAACATGATCTTTGTAAATTTGTAATAGCTTAGTAATGAAGTTGAGGACATGATAAATTACCATCATCTGGAAAATAAACGACTAGCCTGTAGGCCTAGGTTGTGTTCTACAATTATTTTGGTAAATTTTATGGTTAAACTTAAGATGATTAGTGCCAAACTATTAGAAACATTTATTAGGGACAATAGGTACGTATCGACTCGCAATAATATTCTCCATATCATCTGCATGGTTGATTTGCGATCTCAACAACTGTACCAACCCGGTAACTTATGGCGGTAAGATACTGTATTACTGAATGTCAATATGTCCCAAGGGGAGGCTTCCCCCCCACCTCGACTAATTCTGTATCCCACGGCAAAAGGTTATTGCCAAATAGAGCTTATTTTTTCCTTTTTATGCTCTTTAACCCTCCATTTTCCCTGATCTTCATGGTCCTCCCCACTAGTGGGGGCCGTGTTTAGCCTATAGATTGTTGACAATACATACAATGCATACATACAAGTTTAAAGACCGTTTGTCCACAGAGAGAGTGGTTACAGTCTCACGTCCTAAATGGCAGCTTTCCAGGCGGCCCTGTCAAGGGCTGCCTCTGTTGTCAAGTTCTTTATTTTGAGATCGGACTGGAGTACCCGAGCCCACATCATTCTAGGTCCACCCCTACGCGCAGCTCCCCCCCAAGTTCACAGTCCGGCATTTCTTCACCCAGTTCTGATCATCCATTCTCTCCACATGTCCAAACCAACCACTTGGCTCGTGCACATCACTTCACTGATACTCCTAATGCCCAGACGCCTTCTCAATTCCTCGCTCGATACCCTGTCCCTAAGATTAACCCCACACATCCATCTCACCATTCTCTTCTCATTCCGTTCCATTCTATTGACATCCTCCGCTTTAACCGGCCACGTCTCAGAGGCATAGGTCATCGCGCTCCTAACACACAAGGTATACACCTTCCCTTTAACCCTTCCTCCCCGGGCTGTCTTACCCAATGACGGTCGCCCCTACCCGGGCGATATGGCCGAAAAACGTCTAGGCCTAGGCTACCGTATTTATGTTTATTTTCACTGCTAGAACTTTCCCACTCATCTATAATCGTAGTGCGGTTTTCAATCTGTATTTTGGCATTGAGTAGAGCTCTGTAAGTCAACTGGTTCAGTTGTGATGACGATTTCAGTGGAGCCAATATTGCAGAGATGTTGCCAATATGGGGGCTTTTTAGACACTAATTTCGTCATGACGTCAGAACAATAACATTGAGGAGTCTTCTCCTTCTTGTTTTCGGAGGAGCGGTGACGAACGCTTGGGTTTGTTGACATACGTCGTACGTACGGCGTTCGGACCAAGCTTAATTAGGCTATTAAGCTCATGCCTTAGATAAGGCATACCGGGTAGTGGCCCTTCTTTCGTGCTGTCCTTACCTAATGCAGGCCGGGTAGGAAGGGTTAAGGTGGGGTGAATGTTGGATAATGGGTAAATACTAATTTCCTGCAGTCCTTGCTGTAAAACAACACTACTGGACTGTATTTTGCCACGGCCAGCTGTTATTTGCCCCCTGCTGGTAATACATGTATATATGATGATGACAATAAGTCATGGGGGTGAGGAGGACAAAGCTCCCCTCAACCTATTATTGTATCCCCACGGCTGGTAACAACAATTTAGTAAATTTACTCAACAGCTGGCCGTGGGATACAATAATGGGTTGAGATGGGCTTTGCCCGCCTCACAACCCGTGACTTATTGTCATCATCATAATTATAAATTACCAGCAGGGGGCAAATAACAGCTGGCTGTAGGAAAATATCGTAAAATAAAGCCGTCAAATAAAACGCGAACTTAGACTGTGAGCGTGCAACTTATGTAAACAAGCGGACGGTACGCCCGCTAATACCATCCTTACCCAGATCTTAAGTGGTACCGTCACCCTAATCCATCTGTCAACTGGTATCCCTTCATTCATCCCATCTAAAACCACTTTCACTTGTATACCTCTCAACTCCATTCTTCTACCTCTTTCTCGGTCTGCCTCTACCTCTCTACTTTTCCATGTCACGCTCATAGACTCTCGTAGTAATTTTTTTGCTCTCCACTGCATATGCTGCTCATGACCGAAGCACCTCAAAGTGTTCCTCTTCACACTATCCAGCACATCCATGTGATTCCATACACACTTAAATTAAGCAACTAATTTCTGCCCCTCTCACTAGTGCAACATTAATGTAGATAAATTTGAGTTCCCATTGATTTCACCAACTATCATGGTGGTAAATGTGTTGACGAATCCAGCCCATGGACATTTGGACTAAAAGATTTGGGTATTATATAGAGTAGGCTACTGTACTTCCAAAAGTTCTAGACAAAGTTTCCTCCTGAGTACCTAACTTTTTTATTACATCTTGATTGATGTTATTGATGATAGATGATATGACTACTGTATAGTGAATTGTGGATTTAATTATGGTAATGATGATTTGACCCCATGTTTTTTTATGACCCCCAGGAGATGAGTGTGGAGAGTGAGACGTACCAGGGAGACCAGGTGGCACGGCAGCCATCCCCCGCGGCTGCCGACCTGGTCTCCACTATCAAGAAGGCTCTCTTTATTATAGGGTCGTCTACTGTCATATTTGTGGCTCTCAGGAACAGCTTGACATAGTGAGTACAGAATAAATGTGGCTGGTTAGTAGTTAGTGTATTAAGTTACTAAGGCACCACTAGTTTTCGTCATGTTTCTACATCATTTGGTCCTCTACTGTCATGTTTGTGGCTATCAGGAAAAACATGACATAATGAGTAGGGTATGCATATTTATTATGATTGGTTAGCACTGTAGTAAGTGGGTGTAGCTACTAAGATATTATTCTAGTGTCAACCACCTCTTCATCATACAATCCTTTTCTGTCATCTTTGTGGTACTCCGGTACAGCTTATAGTTAGTACCAGTATAGGGTGAGTGTGGTTGACAAGTGGGTGTAGTTACTGATGTGCCACCCGGTGTCCGGTTATGTAAAAGACTATTCGTGATTGGCTGCTTTTAGTCCTTTACCATCATCTCTATGGGACCCAGAAACAGCTTAACATAGTAAGTGTACTGTAAGTTGGAGTGTAGTTAGTTAGCTGGTGTAGTTAACGAGGTACTGGTAGCCTACCATTCTAGTGTCCACCATCTTTCTTCACCATATTGTACTCTCTCATCATCTTTGTGGCATTTAGAAACAGCTCAACGTAGTCGGTGTAGATTAAGACAGTGTACTGTAGTTGGTGATTAGGGAGTGAGTGTGTGTACTGTATATGCTTAAGTGCACTTCTAGTGTCCACCATGTAAAGGGCTCCATCATACACTACCCTTAGTCCTGTTTGTGGTACTAAGGAACAGCTTGATATAGTGAATACAATTTAGAGTTTTGTTCAGTTCTTTGTGGGACTCACCGAGTGTTACGCTTGGGTAGCATGACAACATTAATATACAGTATCTGTATCCATAACTTCAATTTTTGTATATGTATATAGTACTTAGCTACTTAACAGCATACCATACATTTTTATACTGAAGGACCTCACCTATGATAACTGTGGTTGAGGTCAGTAATGGCCTATGCCATTGCATCACTGTTACTTTAGGGCGGAGTCACATGAGCAGGTTTCCAGCGTTTTTAGTAGCATTAACAGATTTTGGCTTTTGATTCATAGATAAAAACAACAAAGTCAGTCACACATTTAATTCACATTAGTATGACAATATTACCTGGACTCTCATACACAAATACTTACATAATCTTTAGGTAATTGAAGGTAAAATCTGCAAAATTATGGTGTAAAATAATAGCCAGAATCAGGAATAGGCTACAAAAAATGCTTGTGTGAATCCGCCTTAATGGTGGCCTACTGGCAGGGGACCGGGTGGCCATCATGTATCCAGGCGTAACATGAAATACCTTATTAACCACTAGAAAACAATAGATTATTACCAATACATTCATGGTCATCAATGCTGTCTATATATTCTCAAACCCATCTCTGGCTGAATTGAATCACCTTGTAAGCAGTAATTCTGTATCTGATATAATTTTGGTGTGAATATAGTAGGTTCGAGTCCTTGGAGTACCGTACCACATATATTCATTAGTTTCATTGATTTAATGGATTAAGTTTATTTGTAAGTTACTTGGTGGGTTGGTGAATCACTATGAATATGGATTTCGGAGGTTAATAAAAATAACTTGGAGGCTTCAAAATGTATCATGATTTGTGTCTGCGACTGTACACCTTTAAGCTAACTGAAATTTGTTCTTTCAATGACAAATGCAATACCAGAACAACCTTATAATGATGGGAAATTTCAGGAGTTTAATAGGAATGGTGCTACTATTATTATTATTATTATTTTTTTTAAAGAGACAATGAACGGAGGAAGGAAAAACACAGATAAAACAAAAAGGTCCATGTGCCTAAAGGCATCCTCCATTCATAAATTTTTTGTAACAACTGGATTTAAACATTTGTAGATTGTAAGTTTGTGGAAAGCAATTCGAGGGAAGTGAATTCCAAAGAGTAGTAGCTCTGGGCATAAATGAATTCTGATAAGCAGAAGTTCTGCATTGTGGAGGAGAAAGTGTAAATTCATGGGCGCTCTCAGCTGCCCTAGTTCTACGGGGAAAGATGTGGAGAGGCGGCACAATTGAAGCAAGTTCCTCGGAACAATTGCTGTGAAAATATCTGTAGAATAATGCAAGGGATGCAACGTTTCTTCGTATGGATAATGTAGGAAGGTCCTGTGTGATTGCAGGGTTATTGATTAATCTAATAGCTTTATTTTGAATTTTGTCCAACTGCCTCAATGCAACCACTCCACTTCCACCCCACAGAGGTGAACAGTAATCCATCTGAGAACGCACATGACTTTTATATATCACGGCCAACTGCTCGTCAGTGAAGAATTCTCGAACTCTATACAGGAGTCCCAGTTTTTTAGAGGCATTCTTAGCAATGCTTCTAACATAATGTGTCCAACTCAAGTTAGTAGTTAATGTTACACCGAGAATGTCAATACTAGGGGAAGTGGGAATATTTACATCATTAAAAAATATATGGGAGTCAGTGAGATTCTGTCGGTTAGAAAATTGAATGTACTTGGTTTTCTGTGCATTAAAGGAAACTAGATTCTTTTGTCCCCATCCATTAATTCTAGAAAGGTCCTGGTTCAGAGAAATTGCAGTGTTTATTTTGAATTTATAAGATCGGGTTGGGTGAAAGAATTGGTAAATGTGAAGGAACTGTGGAGTGTTGAGTCATCTGCGTAGGAATGTATTGGATTATGAGTGGTAGATATGAGATCATTGATATGAATGAGGAACAGAATTGGGGCCAAAACTGATCCCTGGGGAACACCAGCATTTATTGAGTGAAATTGAGAATAAAGGCCATCTACCATTACACATATTTTTCTGTTATGAAGATAAGAAGAAATTAGTGGAACTAATGATGCAAGGCCGTAGTGTGACATCTTCGACAATAAGGATTGATGCCAGACTCTATCAAATGCCTTTGATATATCCAGTGCTATTGTATGTGTTTCACCATGTTGGTCTGTAGCTTGGTTGATTTGATGCGTAAGAAGGCAAAGCATGTCTGCAGTTGATCGACATCGTCTAAAACCATATTGCCTATCACTGATTAATTTATTATATTATTATGTATTGCCATCTATGATATCTGTTTGAATATACTGCTATTATCCTAAGTAACCCTTTCTAATGGGCGGGTGCCCAACCCCGAAAGGGCTTGAAATAGGGGAGCTATCCCCCCACCAAAGGCGGCTTTCTAGGGCCTTTCCTAGCTAATGCTGAGAGGATTTGGTTCTAGTCATGTGGTGATGGGCTGGTCTATCAGAGTGAGAACTGAGCGATCTCTGCCATACCCATAGCTTACTCTGACTGTTCCTTTTACTGTACTTATATATTTTCTAGATCTCGAGTGACGACGTCTCTTCCGTGGATTGACCTCCCAATCTACCAAGATTGGAAGCCAAAGCGCCACATTTTTCCCTTGCCCCTCAACTTTCTCTCATAATTGCTGAGGGGCACAGGGCCCTGGGTGGGGCTTTGGTTTCCCGGGCGTTTCCGCACCCTCCTCAGCTCTCCGCCATGGAGTGGCTTCGGTCACCCAGGCTTTATTGTGGTCGGCAGGAAGGGTTCTGTGGGGGCGCTCGGTTATGGCCTTGGCCGTGCTCGGGGCCTTGGGGCTGTTCGGTCAGGCAGCTTGGGGAACAACAACAACAACCCTTTCTAATTTGTAGTGGATTAGATATATGGGTGTTTATCTAATCAGTGTGCTGTATTACTTAACACTTTATAGTTGCTCAGAGATGGCAGTGGTTATCAAGCGTGAAATTAAGAAGTGTACAACTGACCACTTGACACTGTAGAGATGTTATATAACTTTAACACCTTATTGGCGGGCTAGGCGGTCTATTTGACCGTACCGCACAGCGTTTTTTTTTTACCCTAAATAGGGTTGTTTCCGTGCTCATTATCATGCCTAAATAAGACCCAGAGCGTAAATCAAGTATCTATCCCTGAAAGGGCGTAAACAGAGCTTTCCAATGACACCCGAACCATCCTTGTACGACCACTGGTTCTCTTGCAACGATCGTGCAACACGAGTGCAAAAACCCTGAAATAAGGTAATTTCCTTACATAATTCCCTGTGTAGCGAGTGAGAAAGGGGGGAGGAAAGTAGAATACAGTTCAGTATGTTCACGGTGGTCGTGGGGAGCGGTAATAAGGTTATTACGCTCGTCCCACCGCTCAGCTCTCTCTCTCAGCAACATTACGTGCTGAAAATGGCGCTCGACAGCTGTCGTGCACCGCCACTTAGTCCAAATTTATTTCACTCTACATATGTTGCGCGCCGCCAGTTAAGGGTTAAGGAAGATATGTGTAACTAGGTAATGCTGCTGAGTTAAATAATACATTTTGGACTCAAAAGTTCATTCATATTGAAAACAAGGACTGACAGTAATTAAGAAATCTGTCTCTCTCTCTCTTGTTTTCTGAATAAAATTGTGTAAGAGTAGTTTGTGTAAAATTATATTGGTCTGATAGAAAAGGATACCGTACTCATTACCATATCGAGGGGTGACAACCAGAAGTGGTTATGTCCACAAATGCAGTTTGTAGATAATCACACTTAAAGATTTAAAATCTTCATGATATATCAAAAATTTATTAAATATTTGAAATTTTTGCTGGAAATGTTCATGATATAAAGGTCTATGAGACTGGAGACTAAACCATTTCCTAAACTGAAACAGTTGAAAAAAAATGGCTAAATTGGACATAACCAATTCTGGTTGTCACCCCTCGATATACTGTACGGTTTCAAGTAAGGGGAGATTTCCACTGGAGGGATTTTTTTCTGGACTCCTTTCTCCCTTATGTTTAGCCCCATTGCTTTTGAGATTTTAAGACGTTTTCCCCATTAGTTTGATGATTTTAAGAACTTTTGCCCCTTTTCTGTCAATTTTACGACCTTTAGTGCCATTTAGATGTCGATTTTTCCTGGCGAGTGATAGCGAGCCTGTAATTTAAGAGGAATCGGCCTTTGGCGGGGACATTTTTCTACCGATAAAATATACATATTTAACCCTCTCAGTGCTTGGTTTTAGGTCTATATATTTATTTATTTATTTATTTTTTTATTTTTTCACTAGACCTCCATCAAGCTTAGAAAAACACCCCCTAGACCCCCTTTCAAGATTTTTTTTATTATTTTTGGTAGAAAAATGTCCCGGCCGAAGGATGGTTCCTTCTAAAATTAGAGGCTCATTTTCGCTCGCCAGGAAAAAAATCGACACCTAAAGGGCATGAAAGGTCTTAATACTGTATTGACAAAAAAAAAATGAGGCGAAAGGTTTCAAAATCGCTAAACTAACGGAACACAGTCTTAAAACCTCAAAACTAGTATGCTATACATGAGGGAGAAGGGGGTCCAGAAAAAGCGAGTATATACTATTCCCTTAATTAATTGACTGGTGTTGTGGGTGCTTGTGATGATGATGATGCCACTAATTATCATGTTGTTTCCAGCCACCTTCAGCACTTCTGGGGAGCATCAGGCAACTTCTGGCAGCACCAATGGGACAATATTGTTCACACCTTCGGAGATGATCCATTTGTCCTCCAGGTCTATGGTGAGTCCAGTCATTTGTGCTTATATTAACAACACTGTATGAATGTCTCTCTCTAAGGGAAGGGCTTATGAATAAAACTAAGTTATTGGGACATTTAACTCCATGACCCTGGGCATATCTACTTTTTTTCCTTCTATTATTTAAGGGAAGGGCTTAAGAATTGCTTGTTCATGCTGTAAAAAAAACACCACAGACTTTTCTGTAGCGTTCATTGGGATGAATGTAGATTCCTGGCCTACGGTCATCATGTTTACATAGGGCGATCGCCGCGGTTTACTTCGCGTCTATTTTTTCGGTTATTTGTCCCCTGTTGGCAATATATATGATGATGACAATATGTCATGGGGGGGTGAGAGGGGGAAAAGCCCCCCCTCAACATAATATTGTATCCAATGGCATTCAAAATAGACGGGAACATGATTGCAAGCGTCCGACGCCTCCCTTGCCGCCGCCGCCGTCATGTTTACATATGTTGATCGCCGTGGTTAAGTTCGCGTCTATTTTGATAGCGATTGTTTTGGTTATTTGCCCCCTGCTGGCAATATATATGATGATAACAATATGTCATGGGGGGATGAGGGGGGGCAAAGCCCCCCCTCAACATATTATTGTATCCAAAGGCAGTCAAAATAGACGGGAACATGATGGCAAGCGTCCGACGCCGCTCCGCATAGTGTATACAAGGCTGGCGGTACGCCCGAACTCTACATTCAACCCCTTTCATCTTCTTGGATGAGGATGTGAGATTTTATACTAGCCTACTGAGCGAATGCCACTTATAAGGCTAGGAGACCATTGATGTGTCGAGAAAGTGGGGGGACAGATCAGAAACAGGTCCGTCAGATTTCATTGAACATAATTATGTATAGCGTTTAGATAAGTGCGGATTGGAGCAAAGGTAAAGGTAGGAGAATCGCATAGCAGTGCAGGAAGAGTTTTGTTACGAAGATAACGCCGCCGTTCATAAGCGTAGTTGCGGCACTCGCACAGCAAATGGGCGACAGTGAGAACCGTTTGACAGCGAAGACAATAAGGTGGTGGAGGCCTAGGCGTAGTCATTAAATAGCCATGTGTCGCCTTGGTATGGCCAATGCGAAGGCGGGTAAAGACAACCTGGCCAGCGCGATAAGTATAGGGGGGTGATAACCATGGGGAGACATGGTCTTTGAATCATCTTCCTGGAGCGAATATAGGTATGGTACTGTATTTCTGATCCATTCGCAAATATGATTTGTTGAATCACATTTAGATTAATCACAAGGTAACCCTTGTCCTAATATGTGAAGTACAGTATCAGTACTTCAGACCCAGAAATCCCCCACATTAATCCCATCTATGGCCATTGACCACCCAACTGCTGTTGATCAAATGCATTTGCAGGATGAACGTAGGATGCAACAAGCCCCCATATCAGGCTCTCCTTCCACATCGCCTCCCCCCTCACCACTGCCATCTGGCCACCTACAACCGACCCGTAACTCCACCCTCCTGCAGGCCTCACCCACCCATACACCAAGCCCACTATCACCCACAACCACACTTAGCTCACCACATAACCCCTCGCAGCCCCAGCCACACCTACGGGGGTTGTCTACACCAGTGTGCAGATATTATCTGGAAAGAAGGTGCTACTTTGGTCAAAAGGGCGAATATAATGGGAAGTCATGTAGATTTGCTCATCCCAAAATTTGCAACAACATAACCAGTCATGGAAAATGTAGATTTGGTGAAACCTGCAAATACCACCACCCATCCCTTTGCAAGACATCACTTGAGAACAAGACCTGCTACAATATGAAATGCCCAGCTTTTCATATTAAAGGGACTTGGAGATATGGTAGCCCAAAAAACTCTCTAGCTATGCGAGGACGAGACAGAGGAAAAAGGCAAGGAGGGAATGGGCAGACTAAGATGAAGAGACTGAGGGAGATGGAAGAGCACATAGAACACCTCGAGCACCTCCTGGCCTCCCAAGAGTGGCAAATACATCCCGAAGACTATTAGGTACACATAGTACTGTACTCCAAACAATCCCTCCCCAATCTTGTTTGCAAATATCCAAGGCCTAAAAGATAGAACCACGAACAAAGTACCATTTATTAGAGGCCTGCTAGAAGAAGGAAACGCTATATTTGCGGCTCTCACAGAAACTCACATTAAAGATCAGGAAGATAGTGAGGTATGGATTCCTGGTTACAACCTACATTCTTACAGTTTCTTACAGTTTCTTACAGTAGATCCTCTGGAAAAAGGCAAACTATGCCTGTGTATCCAGCTCAGTACCAGTACTTGCACTGCTGTGGTCGTTCACGGTGTTGGCGGCGGCGGTAGCAGACGCAAAATTTTTACTATTCTGTATTTTTGTTTTATAATCAAACTTCAAATCTTGTCTTCCCCATGCTTTATCAAGATTACTTTCAAACTCCCTTATTGATTCGGAATCGACTACATACTGGGGCAATGCGTTCCACTCATTTACCACTCCGCCGACCTCCGAGCTGTCAACACCTCGCAGCTGCTCCCCGATAATGAGTTACCTTGTGTGAAGTTGATAGGAGTGTCTAAGTGTTGTCCCGGAAATTTATATGTGCATTTCAATAAGTAATTAGGTGTTTTATGAGCAATTCAGATTTAATTGGATATTCCAAGTAATTGAAAATATGGATTAAGTAAAACAGTTCCTGGAGTGAGATGGGATAGTGGGGCGATTGTTGTTTTTAGGCTGGCAGACGACCACCTCGCGATGGCGGGAAGGCGTGAAAGCCTAGCTGGGGATGAGGAGGATTATGAATTTGAAGGCTTTATCACCGAGGACAAGGATGATCAGTTGGCAAGTATGAAAAAACAATTAATGGGTCTTGTGAGATGGAGGGGAGTGATGGAAAATTGGAGGAAGGAGTTAGGGGCTAAAGTAGAAGTTTTGTCCGATATGTGTGGCGTTACTAGCGGGGTGGATAGGCCTAGGCCAGTAAGTGACAGCCTAGAGGCAGTGATGGCCAGAGTAGACGAGTTAGCGTCGGAAAATGTGGCACTCAAGGCTCAGCTTAAGGAATATGAGGGCCACCTGAGTGAGGAAGTAAAAGGAATTAGTGAGGTAAAAAATGAGTGGACAAGGGTAGAGAGTGCCACGATGGTAGCCCTTGAAGAAATTGTGAAGGAGCAGAAGGAAGAGAGAGAAAAGGAAAAGAAAGAGTTTGAAAAAAATGTAGTGCAAGTTTTAAAGAAGAAAGAGAAGGTAGTGAGAGAGACAATAGATAGAGGTAAGTGTGTAGTAATCTTTGGAGATGTGGAAGAGCACCTGGCAGATATGAAGGTAAGAAAGGAAAGGGATGTTGTGAAAGTCAAGGGGATACTGGATTACTTAGACGAGGGTTATGGATGGGTAAAAGAACTGGAGGAGGTGAGAAGGTTAGGAATATATAAGAAGGGTGAGATGAGACCACTAAGAGTGGAACTAAAGTTTAGATCAACAGCAGAAGCAGTAGCCAATGTGAGCTGGAAATTAAATTCGACAGAGCTGAATCATATAAGGGTAAAAAAGGACCTAAGTGTAGAAGAACGAGAACAGTTAAGGGAACTCCAAGCTAAGGCTGATGAAGAGAATGGAAAGTTGTCTGAAGAGCAAAAGAAGAAATTTTTTTGGAGAATAAGGGAAGGGCAAGTAAGGAAGTGGTACATCAGGAGCCACCAAGAACCGAAAGTAAGAGGAGTGATAGGGAAAGAGACAGAGAGACAAGTACGAAGTCAAAGCAAGGAGACGGAGCGAGAGATAATGCAGGGAGCAGGGGACCGGAGAGAGAGCCAGGATGTGGTGGAGAGGGTGGAACAGAGGGAGAGAGAGGGGGGAGGAGAATAGAATTAGTGGGGGAGGTGGAACTGGGTCAGGGAAGGGATGGAGGAGGAGGAGGTGAACCTGGTAGGAGGCAGAGAGGGAAGAGAAACAAGGAGGTGGATTCAAATATACTGTGCTACTACACTAATATAGATGGAATAAACAGTAAAAAGGTAGAGTTAGATAATATATTAAGAAAAGATCAACCACAGATAGTCTGTTTGACAGAGACAAAGCTGAACCAGGACTTTGACAGCAACATAGTGTTTAGTGAAGGATATAATATATGGAGAAATGATAGAAAGGGTAAAAGGGGAGGTGGAGTGGCAGTATTAGTTAAGAACCCTATGACAGCAAAGCACGTGGAGTTAAATAATGACAAGGCAGAAATAATGGCAGTTGAACTCAATGATATAGAAGGAAAAAGCTAGACATAGCAGTAGCTTACATGCCACCAAAGACCAGAGCATGGAGGGAGTTGGAATTTGAGGAGATGGTAGAGGATATGATTCAGTCGTTGAGAAGATTGCTTTTAAGGAAGAATCGATTGATCTTGGTAGGAGATTTCAACTGTAGTGAGGTTGATTGGGAATCGGGAGATGCAGGGCCAAATCAGAGATCTTGGGGAAGTCGGCTAGTGGAGTTGGTTACGGAAAATGTACTTACACAACATGTGAAGGAAAATACAAGAATGAGGGGTAATAACGAACCTTCTAAACTCGATCTGATTTTTACAAAAGATCCTCACGAAATTAGTGATATAAACTATCTATGTCCTGTAGGTAAAAGTGATCACCTATTACTAAAATGGAAGTTGACCTCGAGTAATGCCAATAGATTAGACAATAGCTACATAAATGACAGATTAAATTATAGTAAAGCTGATTATGTATCCTTGAAAAGATATTTAGAGGGAGTAGATTGGGATCTTATTTTGAAGGAACGGGACGTACAAGGTAAATATAGTAGATTCCTCGAAATTTATAGAGTAGGAACCAATATGTTTGTCCCAAGATATAAAACTGGAAATTTTACTAAGCAGAAAGATTGGTTTAATTTGAAATGCAAAAGAGCTTTGGGTAGGCGTGATGCAGCTTGGGCTAGATTAAGAAGAAGGAACACTGAGAGTAATCGGAATAAATATAAACAGGAGAGGAATAGATATGTTAACATAATTAGGCAAGTTAAAATGAACTATGAGAAGAACATAGTAAATAAATGTGAAAGTGACCCTAGATTATTTTATAAATATATAAACAGTAAGTTGAAGGTAAAGAAACAAATTACTAAATTAAGAGTTGATGCTAGGACGTATGAAAATGTATCGGACATGTGTGAGGTAATGAATAACAAATTGGGGTCAGTTTTTACTAGAGAGGAAGGTTTTGACGAACCACAGGCGGGAGTACTGGAGAGTGGTCTTAGTAAGATTGAAATAACTAGAGATGAGCTGTTATCTGCGATGAGAGGACTTGAAGTAAGGAAAGCTATGGGACCGGATGAAGTGTCTGCCTGGGTTTTAAAGGAGTGTGCAGAGCAATTAGTGGAGCCAGTGAGGGACATAATTCAAGCTTCCTTAGATAAAGGACAGGTTCCTGTTGAATGGAAAAGAGCTAATATCATTCCGATATACAAGAATGGAAACCCTGAGGACCCTCTAAACTATAGACCAGTTTCACTTACTAGTATTGTATGCAAGATTTGTGAAAAGCTAATTAGGAAGAGATGGATGAAAATGTTGGAGAGAAAGAAAATAATAACCCCAAAGCAATTTGGATTCAGAGAAGGGACATCTTGTGTTACCAGTTTGCTATGTTATTACAGTAGGGTGATAGATGTACTCCAAGAAAGAGGCGGATGGGTGGACTGCGTCTACTTAGACCTTTCCAAAGCATTCGATAAGGTACCACATAAGAGATTGTTATCTAAGCTTGAGACTTACCCCCCCAGGGGGTAAGGGAGCCTTCATCCAATGGTGGAGGAAAAAAAGAATATGCCTCACGCATCCTACTGTGTGTCGTACAAGGCGACTAATAGGGGGGATGGCGATAGACTTGTGGACCAACAGCCATTACTATACAATAAAGTTTTTATCTTAGCACTGTCTTGGTATGGCACTGCCGAGGCTGGTGGGGTGCGGATAGGTGCCACAGGGGACTGAGTCTTACCTGGGCGCTGTTTGGCACCACACCTGTGTCGGCAACAGTGTTTGCATGTTGGAGCGGTGTTGGGGCAGGACTTTATTGTTCTATAGTCCAATTGCCTAATATACAGTAGAGTCTTGTTATGGTGCTGTATTTTTTTAACACTGTTAAGGCTGGTGTGGTTGCAGATACTGGTGCTGCAGGGGGACTCTGTTGAGTCTTGCTGAGGCACGGTTAGCACTATACCAACATCAGCCACAGTGATGACTTGGTGGAGCAGTGCTGTGGTGGGACTTTATTGTACTACAGTACACTCCAACTACTGAAAGGCAACCCCGTCGGAGCCGTTACAATGCATGTAATGGAAAAATGACGTTAAACCAATGTATGTATGTATGTATGTAGACGCTAGGATGTGTCAGGGGGAGTTTGCTGAAATGGATGGAGAGCTATTTAACAGATAGGGAAATGAGGACCAACATTAGAGGAACTTACTCATCGTGGCGGAAAGTTGAGAGTGGTGTGCCGCAGGGATCTGTGTTGGCACCTCTCATGTTCCTTATGTACGTGAATGACCTGCCGATAGGCATAAACTCTTACATGTCAATGTTTGCAGATGACGTAAAAATTATGAGACAAATAACAAATAAAAGTAGTTGTGAGGAGCTGCAAGGGGATTTAGATAAAATATACGAATGGAGCACCAAGTGGAAAATGAAATTTAATATAAGTAAATGTCATGTGTTAAATATGGGAAGAAGTGTGAATAGACCAAATTGGGAGTACAGGATGGGAGATAATAAAATTAGCAAGGCCGAAAAAGAAAAAGATTTAGGGTTGATTATACAAGATACTTTGTCACCAGAGAAACATATTAACAAGCTCTTTAGCGGAATGTATGCAATGGCCGGGAATATGAAAGTTGCTCTGAACTATTTGGATGAGACCATGGTAGCGAAAATTATGAAGAGTATGATTAGACCAAGATTGGAGTATGCAGCAGTGGTGTGGTCCCCGCATCTAAAGAAGCATATTCACAAGTTAGAAAGAATCCAGAGAGCAGTCACTAGATTGGTTCCAAGTCTCAGAGAACTGCCATATGAAGGGAGGCTAGACAAATTAAATCTACCGAGTCTAAAAGAGAGGAGAGAGAGGGGAGACATGATAATGATGTACAAATGTCCCCGGCGCTTGAGAGGCTGGATAGGGAGGATATATTAATTATGGATACAGGAATAACTAGAGGCCACAGCTACAAAGTTAAAAGACCTACCTGCAAGAACGATATCAGGAAGTTTAGCTTCCCCTATAGATGTATTGACAAATGGAATGGGTTGGAGGAGGAGGTGGTAGGGGCAAGGAACATCCATATTTTCAAGAAAAAATTGGATAAAAAGTAGACTGAGAGACGGGACAACACGAGCTTAGCTCAACTCCTGTAAACTACAATTAGGTAAACAATTAGGTAAATACTCTATCACAAAATGAGTTCTTTGCCTTCTCAAGCCTATTTCTTTCTTTGTAAATTTTCTTAGTGTCCTCTCGTTCTTGTTCCCTCCCGCATCAAGAAGATACCTTCACACACATCCTCATCGTACTTTCCTGACACTATCTTAAAAATCTCTATCATATCCCCTCTCTTTCTCCTATATGCCAGTGTCGGAAGCCCCAGTGTCCTCAACCTCTGCTCATAGCCCGCGTTCTTCAACGTTGGTACCAGCTTGCTAGCTCTCCTCTGCACTTTCTCCACTGCTTCTATATCCTTTACCATATATGGAGCCCACACCTGGTTTGCATATTCCAGGTGCGGCCTAACCAGCGCTGTACAGTGGAATCTCCAATCTCGATCATAATTGGTTCCCACAAATACCGATCGAGATTCGAAATATCGAGATGCGAAGTTAACTTCTTATGGGAAAAAATACAATCGGTTCCAGCCACTTGCCGACTAACCTACATCAAATCTGTCAATTTTCACATTTGCCCCCCACAATCACATGCAATATATATAATATGTTAAAATAGATAAAATTAATAATGAAAGAGTTTTATTTTTACCTTATATTTATTGATAAAGAGGTTTGTGTGGTTGATTGTTGGTTCCGAGGCGAACGCAGTTAGGTTACTGCGTCTCCGCACCCGGCGCAAAGTCACCGTCAACAATTCTTGCAATTGCTTCCCTCACCCTGTCACCACTAGTACCGGCATTTTATGAATGCGATAAAAAAAGGTCCAGGTAGACGACTTCACAATACAAGTTTTCAAGCGAATGGCGGATGTGTGACTGGTACACCAAGTGGCCGCTAGATCTACCGACTTCAATAAATTTTCCATGGTATAAAGTTTAATCAAGTTTTCTTTTGTCTTTACTATTATTATATATTAGATTTTCCTCATACAAATAATAATGTATATTAAAACATGGTAAAGTAATTTATATTACTACGTAAATGAAAGCGGCAGAGACAGGTTAGACTACCGCTTGAGACGATCGATACTAGCGGTACATTAGTATACAGGTGAACAAAACACAATGACTGTGAGGTTCACACATCGATTTGGTCAAGATTAATATGTTTATATTAGTATATAAGCATCTAGCATCGATATTTAGCTATTAGCTATCGAGATTAACGTTTTTTCATCGAGATTTGTGAGAGCTTGAAGGTGGCATCGAGATGCGAAATATCGAGATGAGATTGATCGAGATATGTGAGCCTACTGTATATAGATTCCTGAAGATTTCTTCGTCAAGTGACACAAATGTCCTCCTTATCAGCCCTACAATTCTATTGGCTTTGTTTATCTTTTCCGCTAAATGTTCTGAGAAATTTAACTTATTGTCTATCACTACTCCTATATCCTTTTCTGCACTCACTTCCTCCATCGCTTCATACATACTGTATCCTACCTTGTCTATCTTGCTGGTCCCAATCCGCATGTACTTGCATTTTTTTGGATGAAAACGCATTAACCAATGCTCAGACCATCCCTTCATGCCCTCCACATCTCCTTGAAGCAAACCCATATCTTCCTTACTCCTCACTTTTCTATACAGTTTAGTGTCATCCGCATACAGGTATACCTCACTTCCATTAGTTATAACTTCAGGCAAGTCGTTGATAAATATAACGAACAGCAGTGGTCCCAACACAGATCCCTGAGGTACCCCACTTGTAATTTCCCTCCACCCCGAGCCTATTCCATTCACCAGTACCCTCTGTCTCCGATCTTTCAGGAAGACTTCTATCCATTTCACACATTTCTCCCCTATATTATAGCTTCTAACCTTCTCTATTAACCTTTTATGTGGGACCTTATCGAAGGCCTTCATAAAATCGCAATATACCACGTCTATTACATCACCATCTTCTAGAATTTGCATCCAATCATCTACCACCTTAATTAGCTGTAGTACCGTCGACCTCCCCGGCAAGAATCCGAACTGTCTCCCACTGAAAAGTTGGTTTGACTTCATATGATCCATTATTCCTTCTCTAATTACCGTTTCCATTAGTTTACACACAACACTTGTCAAACTGACTGGTCTATAATTCCCTGGGTCATTTCTCTTTCCCTTCTTAAATATAGCTGTTATGTTCGCCTCTCTCCAGTCCATCGGGATTTGTCCTGTATTAAACGATACCTCAAATAACATTTTCAATGGCTCTACTAACATCTCCCCTCCTTCCTTTATGATTCTTGGGTGTATCCCATCCGGTCCCGGTGACTTACTTCTGTTCATTTTTTCTATAGCCCTTCTTATTCTAGCATGGGAAAACTCTCTTAGTTCTAGTGCCGGTGCCTGTTTGATGGGAATAGTAGGCACTGCATCCTCCGACTCCACTGTTAGTACCCCCCAAAGTATTTCCCCAGCACCTCTGCTTTCTCCTTATCAGTCTCCGCTCTACTCCCATCATTCAACCCCCCTACCAGCTCTGGGATCCCTACTCTTCTTGTTAACTTTTCCTGAATGTACTTCCAGAATATTTTTGGATTATCCTTCACATTTCTAGCTATCTCTCTCTCCCTCTCCTTCACCCCCCTCCTTGTTTCCCACCTTATTTTATTGTTTATTTGTCTGCGTTCCAGATCCACTTCCTTAGCCTCTATACTAGACCCCCTGTTCTTTTTTAACAATTTTAATCTTTCCCACAATCGTTTCTTTCTTCTAATCAATATCCAAAGCTTTCTTTTCATTGGCAATTCTGGGTTAGTTCTTTTCCTCAATTTTGTTTTATCCTTATATTCTCTTACTGGTACACTTTTGGATACAGCATTCTCCAGTTTGACTCTAATTTTCCTCCACATTCCTTCAGCGTCTTCACCGTTCAAATATTCCCCCCAGTCAATGTCCAAACACCGTCTCAGCAGCTCATAATCTGCTCTATCATACATGTATATTTTTCTATTGCTTCTATTATCCCTCTCCGATTTAATGTTACAACTAAAGCTTATACAGGCATGGTCACTATGACCTATAGGGCTATCCACATTAACATGTTCCACTATATCCTCTTCATTGCTAAAAATCAAATCAAGTACACTCCCCTGCGTCCCATCTCTATATCTTGTCATCTCTACAATATGTTGCGTTAAAAAACAATCTCTCACTTTCTCTATAAACTTATTTTCCAGGCTACCCTGTCCCGCTGGAGTAGTACAATTTGCCCAGTTGATCCTTGGCAAATTGAAATCTCCAATCAAAATTTTATATTTGTTCTCTCTATTATCTATCTCCTCCATTGCTTTCAGTAGGTTATCATCCTCTCCCCTGCTAGTATTTGGGCTTCTATATATAGAGGCAATTAGAATTGATCCTCTTACACATTTTACTTCAATACACAAATACTCACAATACTGCTGTCTCATATCCACCTCATTAACCTTGAGCTCTTTTCTTACATAAATAAACAGTCCTCTTCCAACCTCTGCTCTAATAGCATTTCTCTCATATAACTCAAAACCCTCCAAACTATATTCCACCAGTTCCCTTTCAATTCTAACATTTTTTGGTCTTACTTCCTGTAGGGCTATGACATCAGGTTTTTCCTCTTCATCCTGCAACCTACATATCAGTTCTCTTTTCTTGTCCTGAGTAAACACATCCATATTACTAAACATAATCCTTAATCCATCTACCATTCCTTCAGCAATTACACCATCCCGCTCCTCCAGTCCGTACCCTACTCCCCTGTTAGCACTACTGGGTCTGCCTCTTTGTCTCCTGTCTCTCCCTGTGACACCTCCACCCCGTTCTCCTCCTCCGTCACAACTCTCATCACATTCTCTCCCCTCCCTGATCTCCCCCTCCTTTCTACTCTTATAAACCACTTCCTCACTTTTCCGTCCCTCACTCTCCAGTAAAAATTTCTCTTATCCTCCTCATCCAACTTTCCATTATTTTCATCAGCCTTTTCTTGTAATTCCTTAATTTTTTTCCTTTGTTCTATACTCAAATCCTTCTTTAGTCTTATGTGTTTCAGTTTATCATTTGTATTTAGCCTCCAACTAAAATTTGTCACAGTCTCCGCCACTACCCTAGTTTTAAACTGTACCCTTATAGGTCTCATCTCTCCCCTTTTATATCTACCTATCCTACTGATCTCCTCCACCTGCCCTTCCCATCCATATTCGTCCTCATCTACACCTTTCAAGACCTCCTTCACTGTCTCCATATCCCTCACTTTTCTCACTCCATTATCATTCATATGAGTCTCTATATCTCCATACAAGATTACACCGCTATCCCTGTCCATGGCCTCCCTCACGACACTCTCCTTGTTCTTCATGACCCCTACAACTGCACTCTCAAAACTTTTGTTGGTCATATTCATTTCTTCCTTTTGCTCTTTCATAATATCCTCCAAATCCTTGACTTTTTGTTTACCTACCACCGTCCATGCAGTCGACTCCTTTACTTCCGTGAAACGTCCTTCGTATTCCTTCAGCTGCTCCTTCAATGCCATATTCTCTGCTCCCAGTTCATCTACCCTTTTCAATACCATCTCTAGGCTCTCATTAACTGCCAAAAAAGGCCTGCATTCACTTCCTTCGCTAGGCCTATTCCCTTCCCCACCTATCACACCACACATTATACACAGTGCCTTAACTTTCTCACCAATATCCCCCTTCCATTTCTCCGTATCACTCATCCACTTTTCCAAATCCTTCACAACAATACTAACCTCTTCTAACTTCTTATCTGTGCTCTTAAATCCCCGAAAACGTTGTAACCTTCCTTCCGCCTCCGTCATACTCGAAATTCCCTCTGCCATGTTTGTTTACAAACTCAACAACTCACAACCCTACCGCTGTCCCGTCACTACACACTCTTATTACACTATATATCACCCCTCCACCACACCAATATATCCTCCAAACACTTCACTAAATCCTTCCTCTTCTTGTTAGCCCCGTATGCACTCGATATCCTTGAATTAATTGACTATTCCCATAACATATGCCGGAGCCTCAAACTTGCGTCCGCCTTCCGCCATGGTGTGCCGCCAACCTGGGGCGGACAGAACGCATAGATCACCTGGAGGTGTAGCCTTTTACATCCATGACTCACTGATATGTACTGAATTCCTAAATAACAGTAATGAAGTGGTGGAAATACTTGGAATAGAATCCCTAAATTTAGCAGTTATTGTTACATACAGGCCTCCAGACTCATCCCGAGAAGAATTCAAAACCCAGCTCAACAAAATAAAATCAGAAGTGGAAACCCTGGGGAACCCAACACCAAATATTATATGGCTAGGAGACTTTAGCCTACCAAACATTAAATGGAGACAACTAGAAAACCAGTTAGTGGCAAATAACACCGGAGAAGCAAATACTAATACGAGAGAGCTTTTTGAACTTTGCGATTTTTTTAGTCTTACCCAGCATATTGCTGAACCCACACGGGAAAACAATATCTTAGACCTGGTCTTCACTAACAACGACTCTCTAGTACACAGCATTAACATATCGGACACAACATACTCAGATCATAAATTAATTGAGATCAAAACAACCTTAGAAAGTGTACAGACAACCTCAGAATCGAGAACAAAAACCGGCCCCTTCAGTAAATTTAACTTCAATAACAAAAACATTAGGTGGGAAGAGGTAAATCAAGAAATGGAGGAAATAGACTGGGAAGATTTAATGAATAACCTGACACCAGCAGAATGTCTAGTCTTAATAACAGAAACCATGACTCAAATCTGTAGCCACCATATACCTGCAAGACAAACAAAACGAAGCAAACAAGATCGGGAAAGGAGGAGGCTGTACAGAAGAAGAAAATTACTCACACAAAGATGCACACATCAAAATCTACAGGATAGGCAAAAGGCCAAAATAGATAGAGAAATTGTGGAAATTAAACAAAGGCTAAGAATATCATATGAACTACAACATATGGAAGAGGAGAGGAAAGCTATTGCAGGTATAAAGGAAAATTCCAAATACTTCTTTTCATACGTCAAACAAAAGGCTAAAACAGCATCAAACATCGCAAAACATAAGAAAAGGAGACGGCTCTTTCACAGGGGCCATAAAGGAAATGAGCGAACTCTTACGCAGGCAGTATGAAATGGCATTCAGTGAGCCTGATGAAACAAAAGTCATCAGAGACCAAAATATATTTTTCATGGAAACCTCCCCCACGGAAACCCCCCAAATGCTGGATATTGATTTCAGTCCAAAAGACATAGAAGAGGCCATTTCCAACATGCCATCCCACTCGGCACCAGGCCCGGACTCATGGAACTCGATCCTAATGAAGAAATGTAAGGAAAACCTCTCAAAACCCCTGGCTATAATGTGGAGAAGGAGTCTAGACACTGGTGAAATACCAGATAGCTTGAAAAATGCAATAATTGCCCCACTGCATAAAGGAGGGAGTAAAGCACTACCAAAAAACTACCGCCCGGGAGCTCTAACCTCCCACATCATTAAAGTTTTCGAGCGAGTCCTGCGAAGCAAAATCTCAACATTCATGGAGGCAAATGAACTACACAACACCGGTCAACATGGATTCAGAGCGGGAAGATCATGTCTCTCACAACTTTTGGAACACTATGACAAAATTCTTAAAGCGCTAGAAGAAAAGAAAAACGTGGATGTCATTTACACCGATTTTGCTAAGGCATTTGATAAATGTGACCATGGTATAATAGCCCACAAACTCAAAGCAAAAGGTATAACGGGGAAAATCGGAAGGTGGATATACAATTTCCTAATAAACCGAAAACAATCAGTAGCAGTAAACCAAGTAACATCTGAGCCTTCGGATGTCAAAAGCTCAGTGCCTCAAGGAACAGTGCTAGCGCCCCTTCTGTTCCTCATACTAATTTGCGACATAGATACCAACACTAGACACAGTACGGTGTTGTCTTTTGCTGATGACACAAAATTAAGCAAGATAGTAAACACACAAGAGGACACGGGCCGACTGCAGGAAGACATGAATGTAGTGTTCCAGTGGACCAGGGAAAACAACATGCAATTCAATGAAGAAAAATTCCAATTAATACGGTACGGAGATGATAATGGCGTTAAAGAAATTACAAATTACTTAACAGAATCTAACCACATAATAGAACCGAAAGACAGTGTGAAAGACCTAGGGGTATTAATGTCTGAAAATATGGGTTTCAAAGTACATAACCAGGTCAAAGTTGCGGCTGCGAAACGTCTAACGGGTTGGATTCTACGTACATTTAAAACACGCGGTGAAGTGCCTATGATTAGAGATAAATCTCTAATGCTACCGCGGCTTGAATACTGTAGCATATTAACATCCCCATACAAAGCAGGTGAAATAAATGACTTAGAGAGTGTACAAAGAAATTTCACTTCGCATATAAGTTCGATAAAACATCTACACTATTGGGAGCGTTTAAGAGCACTGAATCTGTACTCACTGGAACGTAGAAGAGAACTTTACCTAATAATATACACGTGGAAAATCGCAGAGGGTTTAGTACCAAACCTACATACTCCGATAGTCATGAAATTCAGTGATAGGAGAGTCTGGGAATGCGAAATCCCCCGGATGAATAACAGGGGTGCTATGGGCTCTCTGCGAGATGGCTGGTTATCACACAGAGGCCCACGTCTCTTCAACAAACTCCCACGGCGAGTAAGAGACATGAGGGACGTCTCGTTAGACAACTTCAAGAGAGCCCTCGATGTCGAACTTCAAAAAGTGCCAGACGAGCCCATCCTCGTGAGGGAGCGAGCTGTCGCTTCAAACAGTCTACTACACCAAAATCACCACCCATAACGAGGGGCGCCGTGCTCCTTGGTGCCGCTAGAAGAGTGGCGAACACATCAATAGTATCAAGTAAGTAAGTAAGTATCTGTAAGTTTAATATGTCTCGATTTTTCACCTCTCTATTGTAGAGGTATGCCCATAGAAAGCGTTGGTTTTATGGAGCCCCTTTTTCCAAAAGAGAGAAGTTTCACTGTACCGGTACTATATACAGTAGGCCCCCGAAGGGGCCAGGGTGAGATAAGATCTGTCTCTGAGAGGGCAGCAGGGAAGGGGATCATCAGCCCATGGGCTTGCACTCCCCGGCCAATGCCCCCACTGCCTGCAGCCCACCTTGCAGTGCCACCTAATCGGGCGATCTCGCCAGCACCGAGATGGAAAAGTAGTACTGTACAGGAAAAGAGGTGGACAGAAACAGCTAAGGTTGGGTAGAGGATGCCAAACCTCACTCTGGATAGGACCGCCCTCACCCTAGGCTGGAGGGTAGTTTATGAAGGTAGCGAGCTTAAATTTAATATCTCTTGTATAATGTTGATAGATCAGATAAAGAGTGCAATAATATTATTTTTACCATCTTTTATTGAGTACCTGTACTGGTATTGTGTATCTGGTATTAGTATTGTATGTTACTGACATTGTAGGTATTATATCTTTACCTGATCTTTGTGTTATAGGTACGAGCATTGTGATGTACATTATGTATTGGAGTGTGGGTTTGGCGTACACCTTTATGGATGCTACGGGCCGTCCCAAGTTCCTGAGGCGCTACAAGATCCAGCCCGGCACCAATGAACCCGTCGAACCCCGTAAACTTCTCAATGTGAGTAGCGGGGGATGTGTAGTGCAGTATGTAGACCGAACGCCTTACAAGAAGGAAAGTATGGATGAATTTACTCAAGCGTTATTCCCCCCTTCAACTTTTTGGGGGAACTTTGGTACAGTATGGCTTTCTCTAAATAGTTCATGAGAATTCTGTCAACTATAGTAATCATCCTTCAGTCTAGTTTCCACACAATCCTTATGAGGGCCAAGGCCCAGTTGGCTAGTATAAAATAAATGCACCATCATTTCCGATAGGTAGCTGTGCAAAAAAGTACCAACAATTAGGAATACTGTACTAAAGGTTTCAAAAATATTATTTTGTACGGGAAAAAGCTCTTATGTGAATCTGACTTAAGAGGGAGAAGGAGCTTAAAACTGTAATACTATAAAATTGTTGGAGTTATTGGTGGCATATCCTAGGCTGCGCTTTGCTATGTTGCTTATCTCCGTGTCCTAGTCTTTTGGAGCCTGTATGTTGTTGGAACCTATAAACGATTCTTGAAGGAAAGTTAAAGAGTGAAAAACAGGCACCAGTGAACACATCAATCATTGGAAGCTCCTATATGTACATAAAGGGGAAGATTAGTAATTAGTTCAGTGACTATTGTGAAGGAAATTTATATAGAGAGGATAGGGCTGACTGTACAGTATTTCAGTTTTTATCCATTCAGTTTACATCAGAAGTCGCATTGGGCAGATTGTTGTTGATCTTTCTCTTCGAGGATGGGAAGTAAAATGATAAAGATGTAACTGTAATATTGTGATTCCACCTAGTTTTATAAGCAATTTTAAATTCTGCACACTTTACTTTATCAAATTGAGCTGATTCAAAACTGATATGTTTGCTTAAAGGGTAAAATTGTGCATACCATATATATGTATGAAAGTGGTGTTGGATGGGAAGAGGGGTGTCGGCTGATTGGGGTCTGAGGTGCATGGGGGCGATTCATTCGTGGCCACCCCTTCTGGGATCATTGCGTCTGGCAATAGATAGATAGATTGATTTCATAACTACCAGTATTTAGTAGATCATTATATTATACATAAGCAAGTTTATGAGTAGAAATTGGAGGCTCCATACCAACTTAACTAGTAGATCTATCCTTGTAAACTTAATCAGAGCCATCTAAACCAGTAACATTCCAATTTAAAGTCCTTACCTAACTTATGTAACAGTGCTGGTTGAGTTGACATTGGTTGAAATGATCTACTGGTTAAAATTGTCTACTGGCTGAAGTAGTCAAATAGTTGTTGTTGTTCCCCAAGCTGCCTGGCCGAACAGCCCCAAGGCCCCGAGCAATTCCAAGGCCATAACCGAGCGCCCCCACAGAACCCTCCCTGCCGACCACAATAAAGCCTGGGTGACCGAAGCCACTCCATGGCGGGGAGCTGAGGAGGATGCGGAAACGCCCGGGAAACCAAAGCCCCACCCAGGGCCCTGTGCCCCTCAGCAATTATGAAGAGAAAGTTGAGGGGCAAGGGAAAAATGTGACGCTTTGGCTTCCAATCTTGGTAGATTGGGAGGTCAATCCACGGAAAAGACGCCGTCACTCGAGATCTAGAAAATATATAAGTTAAAGGAACAGTCAGAGTAAGCTATGGGTATGGCAGAGATCGCTCAGTTCTCACTCTGATAGACCAGCCCATCACCACATGACTAGAACCCAATCCTCTCTGCATCAGCTAGGAAAGGCCCTAGAAAGCCACCTTTGGCGGGGGGATAGCTCCCCTATTTCAACCCTTTTCGGGGTCAGGCACCCGCCCAGTCGAATGGTTAACCCCTTCTGTACCGGCAACGTCATTTAATTATTATTTTAGCTAATTTTTAGGCAATTTTGTGCAGGTTAAGTAAGATCTGTGGTAGTAAAAATTGTTAAGTGAAATAGTTCGAAGTCTGTTAATTGCGGGAGGCCCTTTTTAAGCTGAATAAGATTGTCTAACTGTAGCCAGATTATAATTAAAGAGATGTCGCCGGTACAGAAGGGGTTAACATGGTCTACTGGTCCCAATCTACCAAGATTGGAAGCCAAAGCGTCACATTTTTCCCTTGCCCCTCAACTTTCTCTTCATAATTGCTGAGGGGCACAGGGCCCTGGGTGGGGCTTTGGTTTCCCGGGCGTTTCCGCACCCTCCTCAGCCCCCTGCCATGGGGAGTGGCTTCGGTCACCCAGGCTTTATTGTGGTCGGCGGGGAGGGTTCTGTGGGGGCACTCGGTTATGGCCTTGGAATTGCTCGGGGTCTTGGGGCTGTTCGGCCAGGCAGCTTGGGGAACAACAACAACAACAACAACGTGGTCTACTGGTTGAGTTGTCTGTTCACCAAAATTTATCAGAATATAACAATAATGCCTCTTTCTTTCGGAGATATCAGGAGGAGGACTAAATGTGGAATTGTGAAACACTTGTCTTTTCAGACTAATTTTGGCACTCGTCCAAACTGGATATAAGGTGTCTGGACATCTATATCATAACTCACCATTTGGACTCCAACCTTGTGTAAACTCTTAAGGGGAGACTGACCATTTGTTTGGTCTATTCATTCCTTTATTCATATATTTGTTTAGTTTCCTCCCTAGACTTCCGTCAAGCTTAGAAAAACACCCCCTAGACCCCCCTTCAAGATAAATTTGTACATTTTTCGACAGAAAAATGTTCCGCCCGAAGGCCGATTCCTCTTAAAATTGCAGGCTCGCTATTGCTCGCCAGTAAATAATAGACACCTAAATGGCACGAAAGGTCTTAAAATTGACAACGAAATGGGGCGAAAGATGTTAAAATCGCCAAACTAATGGGCCGAATGTCTTATAATCTCAAAACTAGTGGGGCTAAACATTAGGGAGAAGGGGGTCCAGAAAAATGGTCTGCCTCCCCTTAACTTTCAGAATTGGTGTTCAGTCTGTTCTTTACCTCTCTTTCTGGCAATGTTCAAACAACCAAAGTTACTGCGTTCCGGAGAAAGTCCAAAATACTGCTAAATTTACAAACGCCAGATTTCAAGTTTGAAGTATTGTCCCACTCTTTCAAATAAGCTACAAGAATGGATGTTAAAGTCTGAGAGACTAAAGTGTTTCACACTTCCAGAAATATTGCACTTCAAGTCAAGATCTCCCTCTATAAATCCGAAACAGAGGGGTGTTACTGTACGCTAGAGACCATATTGTAAAGCCAGTGTCACACGAGCGATTTGTCCGTCAATTTGTAAGGGCAATTGTTGTCTGGTAGCTTCAAAATTATAGCTTTATCAGAATTCAGCCACCTAACATAATCTACTTTCGGTCTAGTTTCTGATTCCAATGTGATAAGAGTCTCAATATATTACGAGAAAAAACTTGCTCATCAAAAATTGCCGGAAAATGCGCTCGTGTGAAACTGGCTTAATGTAACAGATCAGCCAATGTCTACCATATTGGTGCCACTGGTGTATCTCTTTTCACTATAATACGTCGATAACCATAAAATCATTTAGTAATATTGGTACACGAAATATATAATTTGGACTTATGTTAAATTATATATATATGTATATATACTCGGCACATACCCCATAGCTGGGGGTATACATAAGAAAATACTGTATATATATCACCCCGTTGTTTGATAAATACAGAACCAAAATAGCATCCAAATAAAAAGATAGCCAATCTCTCTTACTACAAGATCCTTATTGTACACCTAAATGGAGAAAAGATAATCAGCTTATTACACTTCCTCCCCCAACAGTGCATCTTGTGGGTGAACTTCAACCAGCTGTTCGTAGGCATCCCGTTCGTCCTGCTGTGCTACTACATCTTCCAGCTGCGTGGGTGTGACATGTCCATACAGCTGCCAACATTCCAGTGGGTCCTCTTTGAGCTTATCATCTGCATCCTTACTGAAGAGATTGGATTCTATTATTCTCACAGGTATGGTATGTTTTTTGTTATTTGTGTTATTGGGCTCTTTTTCAACCATTTTTGTTTTCATAATCAATCAAATCAATCGATCAAATCTGACGCCCCGCTTCCAGAGAAAGCGCCACAAAAGGGATGGCCATAACAGCAACTGCCTCCAGGCTCCCAGACATGCCCCGACTGACCCACTCCACAGTGCCATTTCCACTAAGTAGATTATGACAATTAACACTGAAGGAGCAGACCCAGCGTAGTCCCTTACCCGGATGGCAGTTCCACCACTGTTTTTGCTATTTTATTTACCCCAGTGGGGCCCTGGCTGGAAGCATGCCAAGCACAGGAATTTTCTGAAGATAGAAACCATGGTGGTCCACTGCTCCAGAAGCTGATTGCACCACCAAAGTGGCGGGCGGTGGGGTAGCCGCATCCCTACGCCAGAGAGAGAAAGGCCGACTTGTGCCAGTGGGCTGTGAGAGTAAGACACTAGGGAACCATTATTATCATTCATAATTATCATTCATAATTATCATTCATATTAATATAATTATTCTTTAGCCATATCCCGCCTGAGCAAGGATATGGCACAAAAAGGCTAGGAATCCTCCTCCCCTTGTAAAATTCACCTACTAGATAAGACAGAGAAAGAGGCGAGGGAATGCAAAAGTGGTCCCGGACGCTTAAAATTGGAACTTTGAATGTTTCTGTTCGGGCTCTGTCTCGAGTCAGCCACCCCCAGCTACGGGGTATTTGCCTGAATATATACATACTGTACATACATACTGAAAAGTCTATTTGTTATTCAAGCCTAAATAATATTAAACAGTTATGAATATTACAATTACTAAAGTAATACAGTATAATATGTGATACTGGTATTAAGCCTGAAATTACTGTAATCAATTAAAAAAAATATCCATTGTTTAGTTTCATTTATTTTATTGTTATCTTGTTTTCATAGTATTTGAGCTACGGTAATCATTTGTATCCTTACTGAAGAGATTGAATTATAATTTTCTGATGGGTCTGGTTTTCATCTATTTTGTCATTGTTTTGTTATGACCGTACCGTTTGTACTTTAGGCTCCGAGTAACTTGCCTCTTATGTATAGCTAGGAATGAACAGGATTGCTTTGCACTTTGTGTAGTGGCCTAGGAAGCTGAATTATTTTGATATTAAAAAAGAAGTCATCCCTAGAAGTTTATAAAAAGCTAAATGTGATAATCTAATGTTAACTTTAATAAAATAAAAATAATAGTATACTCATCATATTTAAGAGGTTAGGCAAGTCAAACCTCATTCAAAGAGTTACTTAGGCCTGAAGTTTGATGATTTGTGCTACCGGTATCCGTGTGATTTAAGCGGTCAAAATGTTTGTGACTATTGTTGATTTTTTTACGATTAAATTATTGTTTTCTTAGCTTCTGATTTCTAACTACACTGTATTGGCAAATTATGAAACTATTATGTGCTTGCATCATATTTTTGCCAAGTTTTCTAAATTAACAACATATTGGGCATGTAAGTTCTGTATGTGGTGTCCTGGGTTCAAATCCCCGGAGGATCATATGCTTTCATTAATTTCATTGGGAGTTATTGATGTTTAGAACGATATTAGTTAATATCTATAGGTAAAGGAACAATTAATTTGTGAGGTTGAATCCTTAGTGATCTGTGCCCCATGTCGCCTTCTTCTTCCCTTTCTCGCATAAACATTACGCTATTCATAGTACAATTGGGTCTGAGTGCATGATTAGATTGATATCCAGTATTTGATAAATGGATATTAATCGTAGTCATGTACAGTACTCAATGTTTAACTGTCTTGGTGGTATAATAGTTGAAGCGTATAAGTTCTGTACCGGTATGTGGTGTCCTCGGTTTGAATCCCCGGAGGATCATATACGCTCATTAATTTAATTGGGAGTTGTTGTTGTTAAGAACAATATTAGTTAATAGCTGAGTAATTGAAATGTGGACAAGCCAATTTCTCCCCAGCTTAAACAAAATAGAGTACTGTATATCCCTTGATAAGCTCGATGTCTAATTATCGTTCAGACTGTTCCACCACCGCCTCCTGTACAAGCACGTGCACAAGATGCATCACGAATGGCAGAGTCCCATCGCCATCACTGCCATCTACTGCCACCCTCTGGAACACGTCCTCTCCAACATGGGGCCTGTACTGTTAGGGCCACTCCTGCTGGGGTCCCACGTGGCCACCATATGGCTCTGGATTAGCTTGGCTCAGATCTCTACCCTCAATGCTCACAGTGGTTATCATCTACCCTTCTTCCCATCACCAGAGGCTCACGACTTTCACCATCTCAAGTAAGTACAGTACCTGTTTTTGTTTGTTATTTTGCCTTTATTTTCTTCACACCCTAGGCACATAACTAACACTATCTAAACTTCTAAAGTAAGTAGCCATTTTGTTTTACCATTTCTCTATTGCTGCCTCTTGGAACATGCCTTCTCCAAGATTGGGTCAGTACTGTTGGGGCCCCTCCTCCTAGGGTTCCATGTGGCTTCCATTTATCAATTACGCATGCTCGACCAATAATTGACCTACTGTACCCTCAGTTGCAGATATTATTTCCGAATCATATGCTTCATGGCATGAAAAGAGGGATAGGTGCTTATCGAGAAATTCCAAAAGTTCATTTTTGCCCATTGAGACCATCCCAGATCAACAGGTAGAAAAATTAAGAATTTTGCAAGGGCGAGCTTGTGTTAAATGATGATCCTGTGGCTGTGAATTATGGAAAGGAGTCATTGGAGCTGGTGGACAAGTTTTGTTACCTAGTAGATACCATCTCTGCCGGTGCTAGGGCGGAGGCTGCCACTGTCGCTAGAATTAGATATGGCTGGGGGAAGTTCAGAGAACTGCTGCCAATTCTGACCATGAAAAGAATGAGCTGAGGAGACGTTTAGGTATAGATAGTATTAGCGAGGAGATGCGTACAAGTAGACTGGGATGGTATGGGCATGTGGAGAGAATGGATGAACAAAACTGGGTGAAAAGATGCAGGTCTGTGATTGAGGAGGGAGCTGCACCAAGGGGTGGACCGAGAAAGACCTGGGATCGGACTATACGCGCCGATCTCAAATCCAAAAACTTGACAAGTGAAGCAGCCCTTAACAGGGTTGCCTGGAACGCCGCCATTAGGACAAGAGACTGAAACTGCACGTATGTGTGGAGCACTCAGTCTTAAAATATTATGTATGTACTGTACAGTATTTATGTATGCATGTATTTAATGCGATTCTTATTAGTGCGTGATCTCGTGGTCTCGCTCTCGCGGAATGGAGTGAGTTCACTGTATGCAACCTGGAGCTGTGTGGCAGAAAGCTCAAGTTACAAAGGCCGACCAATAAGCAATCGTAGAGTGATCCAATCGTAGAAGATCATCGTCACTGCGCAGAGATATACATACATACATACATACATACAATGGTTTAGCGTCATTTTTTCCATTACATGCATTGTAACGGCTCAGACGGGGATGCCTTTCGGTAGTTGGAGTTTACTGTAGTACAACAAAGTCCCGCCACAGCACTGCCCCACCAAGTCATCACTTTGGCTGATGTTGGTATAGTGCTAACCGTGCCTCAGCAAGACTCGACAGAGTCCCCCTGCAGCACTTGCACCTGTAGTACTGTATCTGCAACCACACCAGCCTTAACAGTTTTACAAAAAGACAGCACCATAACAAGACTCTATGTGTATTTGGCAATTTGGACTATAGAACAATAAAGTCCTGCCCCAACAATGCTCCAATATGCAAACACTGTTGCCGACATAGGTGTGGTGCCAAACAGCGCCCAGGTAAGACTCGGTCCCCTGTGGCACCTATCCGCACCCCACCAGCCTCGGCAGTGATAATGATGCAGTTTTTTACCACCATACACTCCCTGCTGAATAGCTGGGCTAGGGTGGGTGCCCTGATGAATCAGGGACTTTAGTGAACAGTTGTCACTGATTGCTAGACCGCGCCGTTCATCACAGCACTGACGTCTGCCAATAACACACTGGCTGGCCCGAGACTCGAACCGTCAACCTCACGGTCAGCAGGCGAGCGCTCTACCAACCGAGCTACGGCCTGTGGCAGTGCAATACCAAGACAGTGCTAAGATAAAGACTTTATTGCATAGTAATGGCTGTTGGTCCACAAGTCTATCGCTATCCCCCCATATTAGTCGCTTTGTATGACACGCAGCTTGAGGCATATTCTTTTTTTCCTCCACCATTAGATGAAGGCCCCCTTACCCCCTGGAGGGTTGATCCCGCTGTGAGAGCAAAAGTTCAGCCAAGTATTTAGGCTCACCGAATTTAACTCCTTTGAAAACCATAAGGCATAGCTTGAACTCAATTCTGGCTTTGATCGTGAGCCAATACTATCTGATTACGCTTGATGTAGTAGGCGTTCTAGGTGGTAGCCCAATAACTAGTTGAGCAGCACAATTTTGTATTGACTTCAGTTTTCGCAGTATATATTTGGGTAGGTCAGACCATAGAAAATTTTATTAATCTATGCGAGACAAAATTTGAGAATAATTCAATGTCAGAAAACACTGTCCAACAATTTAAAAACCTTACATCCATGCATGCATGACCAGGGGTACTGGAATCGGTTTGTATGCTTTACCTAGGTCCACTTTATTTTCTAATTGCTAATCCTACTTTGCTTTGATTATAATCTTCACTACTGTAGTTATAATTTTTACATTATATGTGTGTGCAAGAGAGGTATATGAGTGAGTGTGGTGTGGGGTGTGAGGAGGGGTGCCTGCTGACGGATGACAGAGGCGCTTCATTCATAGTCGCCCCTTCTGGGATTAAGGTACCGGGCAATAGATAGATAGTGCAGGAGAATGTGTTATTGACCTTAAGACTCTGGACTAATTAAAATTATCTTTCGAGTGTTTTTCCGTGTCCGATATGATTACTAAAGGTCCCTTTGATAATAGATATGCCTTGTTTACATTTTTGGTATGGTAAATATTTGTGTTTATTGTATTTCTTCTTTCTGGTTGGCCTTCAAATATCCCCAGTTCGGTTCAGTTTTAGGCAGCTTGATGTGTGGGTGATTAGGGGGAATAATTAGAATAGGTTTGATCTTATGATAACCCTAGAATATTTAGTATTGACAAAAGCATGATTTATTGTTCGAACCCCAGAATATTGAGCATTGACTCAAGTATGATTTATTGTTCGGCAATATAACATTATTCCTCCTTTGACTAAGATTGATCATAAATATTTGTTTGTTTACATTTGGGACATAACATGCCTGTAGTCCCACCGTTATAAAGGGAGCCGTCTGATAGAACTACAGTAGCAGACAATGAACCTCCTTGGACTCAGTTTGGCTAATGTTGACAGTTTGACTTGTATTGTCTCATTTAGTTCAACAATTTACTAGCATTTGGCAACTTATCTTATGAAATGTGACATGAATCTGAACTGACAGTCAAACTGTCAACATTAGTCAAACGCCTGAATACAAGTTATTTCCCTCATCCAAATGAGTCATTTGCGACCTGTCAGACATCTCGAGTTAGACAACTTTACTGGGTATTCCGTTGAAAATATAACTTCTAACCAAACTCAATATTGTTCCAGGTTCAACCAGTGTTACGATGTGTTGGATTGAATTTTTTTTAAATTCTTCTATCACTGTAATTTATATAGAAACATAAAAGAAAAAATAAATATCTCCATTTGTCTTTTAAGCTCTACACTAGGAAATCTGTTAAGACAAATATATCTATCCATCTATCTATTTGCTCAGGCCCATTCCCTATCTCAATTTTTTTTTTTTTTTTTTAACTGGGAGTGGCCGACTCGAGACAGAGTCAAAACAAGAGAAAAATCTAAAATATTCACAATGATACTGTTCCAGATTCAACCAGTGTTACGGCGTGCTTGGCGTGCTAGACCTGCTCCACGGTACCGACGACAAGTTCCGCGCCTCCAAGTGTTTCTCCCGCCACCTGATGATGTTGTCCCTGGTGCCCCCCCATGAGGCCTACCCCGACCACCTCCCCACAGAGAAGGTCATCAAGGGCAAGCAGTGTTGAAGGTACTCACATCTTAAGGGGAGACTGGCCTTTTCTTTTTGGTATATTAATTCATTTAATCCTATATATTATAATGTAAGCCTTGCAAGATAAACAAACCAAAACTGGGACATCTTAGTTTCCTTGCTAGACTTCCATCAAGCTTAGAAACATCCCCTTCAAGATAAATTTGTACATTTTTCGATAGAAAAATGTTTCGGCCGAAGACCGCTTCCTCTTAAAATTTCAGGCTCGCTATCGCTCGCCAGTAAAACATCTACACCTACTGTAAATGGCACAAAAGGTCTTAAAATTGACAACGAAATAAGGTGAAAGGTGTTAAAATCGCCAAACTAATGAGCTGAACGTCATAAAATCTGAAAACAAATGGGGCTAAACACGAGGAAGAAGGGAGACCAGAAAAACGGCCTGTCTCCCCTTAACCAACAACTGTAGGGAATGTGGAAAGGTGTATCTAGTAACTACAATAGATTAATGGCATGGTACTTATCACTTTAAGACAATTAACTTTATATATATTTTGTATATTATGATGTAAAACTTGCAAAATAAACAAACCAAAACGTATACGAACACAGTAAAAAGACAAAATAACTAATCAAAATCGCTATGTGGAAACAAGGCTTAAGTAAAATACTAATTTATAAATAAAAGAACACAATCCACCACATAGGGTGTAACATACAGTAGCATAATTATAGGTGGCTAAAAGGCACTTGGGCCTATTAGTCATCAAGAATCTTAATCCTAATAATTTCTTACGTTACAAGATAACATCTGCATGAAAAATCTGCGTAAACCTTATATGGTAGCTACTATATCCATCAATGTCTAGATTTATTTGTTTATTTATTTTGTTTTTTCAAGTAAGAATGCTGAAATTCAGATATTGAATATATATTTTATCAAATAATTTAGAAAGCCACATCTATTTTGAAGTTGATTGTCCTCAATTGGTGAGTACCATACTGTATCTTGTAGAGGGAAAACAGTAACATGAATGGTTTATTACCTATAATTGCATGTCAACCTCTTCAATCAGATGACAAGAATTTATTGTATAAAGCTACCTCCAGATGACTTTACCTAATTTTGGAAGGACCTCTCGGAGTCAAAGCGTTAAGTGAGATTGTTTCTAAACCTTCGATTCCTAGAGGTCCTTCCAAAGTTCATGAATATTGTCTGACGGTAACAAAAATAAATATAAATGTGACATCTGATCAAAGGTACTGTACTTGTATCAGTAGGCCTAACAAAATTCAGTATAATGTAGAAAGTTTACTAATATAATGTGTAATCAGAAAAGTAAGAAAAGGATGGTCAAGTAGTGCTTCTGCTTATGGTAGCTTTATGCATATTATGTATGCATACATCGATTATCACTATCTATATATATTCTATGAATCAGTAATTCATAAAGTTAGCTGTAATTGTTACACAGAAATAATCTAATAGCATCCATAGTGTTCAAAATATAATATAAGTAACATCAATGACATAAATGATGGGCATGTCATTACATAGACTGTAGCTATTAAAGTTATATGACATTTTGAGAAGATGTATTACAATGATTGGTTATAATAGTAATTTTGGTTTATGAATTTGTAATGTAAAACTTGCAAAATAAACAAACCAAAACTTGGACGAACAATAATAATAATAAATATATAGAGGAATATATTTATAGACATATGAAATGCATATTCTGGAAATCTGAACAAATGTATTATGTTCATATATTTTGCTGTTCAGTTTTATAATCTAAGATACCATACAATATACCGTGAAATGCCCTAGCTTCGGACGGGGGCTATACTTCGGACACTTCTGGATAAAAGTATATAAGTTACAGTTATGGAAAAATTACTGCATTATGGAAGAACACCAAAGGTGAACACTGGTGATGGGCTGGTCTATCAGAGTGAGACCTGAGCGATCTCTGCCATACCCATAGCTTACTCTGACTGTTTCTTTTACTTATATATTTTCTAGATCTCAAGTGACGGCGTCTCTTCCGTGGATTGACCTCCCAATCTACCAAGATTGGAAGCTAAAGCGTCACATTATTCCTTTGCCCCTCAACTTTCTCTTCATAATTGCTGAGGGGCACAGGGCCCTGGGTGGGGCTTTGGTTTCCCGGGCGTTTACGCGCCCTCTCAGCTCCCCGCCATGGAGTGGCTTCGGTCACCCAGGCTTTATTGTGGTCGGCAGGGAGGGTTCTGTGGGGGCGCTCGTTTATGGCCTTGGCCTTACTCGGGGCCTTGGGGCTGTTCGGCCAGGCAGCTTGGGGAACAACAACAACAACAACAACACCAAAGACATACTGTAGTTATTTTTCCATAACCTCATGTATTTATTCCATAACTGTGGTTCATTGTATAGTTTTTCTAGTGTCCGAAGTTATCTCCCCGTCCGAAGTTACGTCATGTTACCGGTACCTGTATATTATAATTTGATAATGTAAGTAAGTTATGTTATAAGGTATTTCCATTTGTTTTTTCCTGCCTAACCTTGGTCCTGATTACCCTTGCTCTCATGAGTTTCTTTTTTTTTCCCTCCTATTTAGCAAACACTTTCCCCAACACCAAAACAACTCCAGAACACCCTAACCATAAAACACCACATTCCATATCTTACACACACACACACACACACACCTTTGACCTGTGGTGCAATGGTTATCATATTCGGCTCACAAGCGAAGGTTCCTGGGGTTGATTCCTAGACGGGAACAGACAGATGAGCAGTTTCCTCACACCCGTTGCCTCTGTTCACCTAGCAGTAAATAGGAATCTGGGGTTATGAGATGCTTGTGTCACCCCTTCTGGGGAAGTATAATTGTAATAACCTGGATAATATGTGGTAATATGTGTACCAGGCTGGGTATCTCACCCATCACATGTTCCATAGGACATACACACACACCACTTCTATATTACCATAAGCTCAGCAAACTCCATTTTAGCATGCCAGACTGTTGCTCAAAATAATTGATTTTGCAATAGTCTGAACCCAGTCTTACTTCTACATATATAAAACTAACAAAATATCTGGGAATAATCAACTTTACAGAATATATATGAAGAGATTATAAAATATGCTTACATAATGTATATTGTGTTTAAGGCAATATACAGTAACGCCTTGTCAAATAGACTAAAGAGTATCTATTGCCAGTACATCTACCAAAACAGATTGTGCTGATTAATGATACAAAATAAAATATAATGTTTTGTATTACCTTTTAATTTGAATCCTAATAAATATTTTATTGTTCTTGGGGAAAGTTGGGCAATTGCATCTTCGTCCCTCGCCTACAAGCTCTCAATATCTTAACTAATCAATTTTATTCAGCTAAAGAAAGACATCTAGGATTAAAGGGGTACAAATTATTTTGGTTAATCCATGGAGACCACAGCTCTTTTATATTTAAATAAAAATTGTCTAATGATAGCCATGAAATAATTATGAATTGCTTCATCATTAATGGTTTAAAAGCAGAAAATATTTCAGATTTCCATGGAACTAAAACACTGCATCTGTGCCGCCAAAAATGAATTAATTATAATTTGGAATACCTCTTTGAATCAATCTGCAGTACTTGAAACAACTACAGTACTGTGGTCAGTATTCTTGTTACTGAAGGCAATTATCTCTTCTATCTATCTATTGCCAGACGCCTTACTCCCCTTAATGAGGGTGGCCATACACAGAATGCCCCCAAGAGGACTTATTCCCTGTAAGAGGGACAACCCGAGCCAGTTTACTGAAGGACTTACAGGATTGACCACTCAATTTGGGATCCGTCCGACTCCGAGGCCCTCTGTGTATCTTGTTAGCACTATTATCTCTTCAACTTGAATTAAGAAAATTACATTACCGGTAAGTTTTGATACCACTTTTTGCAGTTAAAACATAAACTATTAATTTTTATGAGTGACTGTAGAATGACCGCAAGAAAATTTAGATTTTTTGTCTTTTTAACTCTTTATAATTGTAAATATAATATTGCTTAGCATCGTCAAATTAAATTATTCTTGCTGAGCTTGTAGAACCCCTAAATAGATATGCTTTGCTGTCTTATAAATAGCTATGCGTATACCATAAATAATTTGTATACATGCTTCCATTTGTAGACTTCACTACAATAATTACTTTGTTTTTGCAACATTTTGGTGTTATCAACAGGATTGGCAAGTAGACCATTGTAGATTATTTTATTTTATTGAAATTTGATCAGAGTTCTTTAAATAATTATGTGAAAAAGCATTGACATGACACTCCCTTCTTGAGCAAAATATACAGGACCTATACTGTATATGTGTGCTTTTACTGTGTACTGTATGTGTGGTTCAGCCTTATATAGGCTTCTACCTAATAGTCCTAGGTTATAGAAATAACTTAATAATTACTGTATGTAGAGTTTTGGGGTACCTATACAACACTGTAATATCCCCCTCGTTTGGATCATGGGCCTATGGAAACATGCAATTTTCGATCTGCCGGTAGGTGTTCAGTAGGGACATCTAATAATATACTTTATATACCTCAGGCTTTGTCTGAAAGACTGAGGGAAATGTTCTGATATCTGATTTCTAGTGTGGCCTAATACAAAGTCTGAAAGGCCAAGCTAAACGATTGAAAGACTGAGGTCGATCACACTTTTAAATATGTTTGCTTTTGAATAGTGTTGCTCCCAATAATCGTAGTCTAAAACAGAGGGGATGACAGTGTGGGATAATGCATATTAAATTTATTTTAGTATGACTTGGATAGAACCCAGTAGCTTTATATCTTCTGTAATGAGCTATGTCCCTTATATATAAGTGTGTGAAATGGAATACATTTTCCACAAGGTATGAAGGATGTAAATATGAAATACTTGAGATGTAAATAGGTGTTTGAATTGCTTTTGTCTTTTAGGATGTGCTTGAACCATGCTCAGGTGTCATTTTTGATCAGCTAGATGCAAATCACTCTTGTTGCCATACACCTTTATCAACACCAACTTGTCATATTATAAACAATGTCAAGACTGTAGAATCATTAACACTTTATTAATGCAACTGCCATATGATTATATTTAGCTTAGGTAGGACAGCTGGAAATAGGAGAGTTATAGACTATCTATAAATCCTTTAACTCTTGACATAGGGCTGTGGTTTGGCAAGTTTTTTACCAATTAATATTAAATCAAAATCTGCAATTACAAAATTTCTGATTATTGGATTGGATCCGACTTGTTAATAGCAATAATTATTAATACTGAAATACAAATACTGTACTGTAATGTCGCCATTATTTACTTGTTACTTACTTGTTACTTGTAGATGTTGTGAAGAGAGTCCTCAGAGCAATGGTGTTCCAACACTTCTTGCCTATTTCTATCTTTTCTGTCTAATAACACTTAGAATTTGTTGTCGTCTAAATATTAGGCTACCATAGCGCAGTTAAGTGTGTGTACATGCTTAGATTAATATGCAGTATTCGAGAATGCATAATATATCGTAGGCTTGTGCATAAACCTTTAACTGTCTTGATAGCGTAATGCTTAGTGTGCGGAATTTCGGTGTTAGTATCCTAGGTTCGAGTCCTTGGAGTACCACATGTATTCATTACTTTCATTGATTTCATTAGTTAGGTTTATTTGTAAATTAATTGGTGGGTTGGTGAAAACAAATATGAAATAATATCAATATAGTAATAATTTGAATTGAATTGAATGAATTAATTTGAATTGTAAATATAATTCATGAAATTTAAAATGACAAATAACAAAATACAGTCTTAATTACAGGTTCAATATTGGGTATCGAGGTGAATTGGAAAGAATGCAAAAACCGTTACTATATTGGTCAAGTGGTTAAAAACTGTTCTTATTAACTTTCTTATCTCTGACAGGTTCTTTGTAGGTTGAATGAAGTCAAGTGTACCCGGTAGGTAGCTACAATGAAACAGAAGTTGGAGTTATCTGATTCAAAGGATTAAGTGAATAATACGTCTTTCAATTGATAGATAAACTCAAATTTTAGATTTTGTCGGAGCCATCGTTATTTTTTTTTTTTATTTTTTTTTATTTATTTTTTTATTTGAAGTGGTATCTTAGTGAGTGTCTTTTGAGAGAGACAAAATGTAAAATTAAACTGTAAAACTTGCAAACTAAACACACCAAAACTGGGACAAAGACAATATAAAGTCAAATTAACTTAACAAAAAAGACAAATTAACTCCACTTATATATTATGACCAATGCCAGTGGTACTCACGTGCTCTGCAAGACCGATTAATTAACTTGAAACTCGGATAGGGTTCAGCTCACAAGACGAAGACAGCTTATCACGGACCAAATTCTCAAAATATTAAGAGACAAGAAATTTTGAGTCCTTGACCCGGGAACTGCGGGGAGACTCTTAAGAGTTCCCCCGGCGGACTGCGGGAAGACTCTTAAGAGTAAGGAAAAAAATATATATATTTAAAAATCCCCCCAAAAAAAAAAAAAAAAAAAAAAAAAAAAAGTTTTTGGTTTTTAATTTTTTTTTGCCCCTGGGCCATGCCAAATATCACTCCTCCACCTCCCCTCCTTCCCCACTTTCCTCCCCTCCTTCAGTTATCACCTATTTTCCCTGTTATTCCCTTATTCTGTGGTCTATTTTCGTGCTAACATTAGCGAGTTGGTAGCAGGGCGTTTTCATCACTGTTACCAAGCGTGGGAAAGAGCGAGAGAGAGACTATTGCGTAACAGTGTCTCTCCAGACAAGGGGAGGGGAGGGAGGTTGCCTCAGCCATACATTATGTAACTCCCGGCCTGTATCGCCGATTTTGACCATCCAAACACTGTTTCCACTTGTTTTATTGTTGTAACAGGTTAATACCTTTATAATCAACCTATAATAGGCGCATATGGATAAGTATTAATGCTATTTATGGTAAAATAACGATGTTAGTGATGGGAACAGCTCAAATACGTCAGCACAGGAGTGTGGTGTCTCATACCCCCCATGCGCACTTCTTAGGTTAAGGGGACACTGACTGCTTTTTTGGCCTATTCATTCATTCATTCATAAATTATTATTTCCTTGCTAGACATCCCTCAAACTTAGAAAAACATCCCCTAGTCCCCCCTCAAAATAAATTTGTAAATTTTTCGGTAGAAAAATGTTCCGGCCAATGGCCGGTTCCTCTTACAACTACAGGCTCGCTAGGAAAAATCGACACCTAAATGGCACGATAGGTCTTAAAATGTATAACAAAATGGGACGAAAGGTCCTAAATTGCCAAACAAATGGGACGAACGTCTAAAAATCTCAAAATAATGGGACTAAACACTAGGGAGAAAGGGGACCAGAAAAACAACAGTCTGCCCTTAACCCTTTCAGTATTTAAGGACAGTAATTTTGATCCAGATTCATGTTTCAGCTAACTAAACTTGTCTGGATGGCTTGGAAATATAAAAGTCAATCCGGAAATGAATGAGACTAATACAAGTCACCACGCATATTGTTTACATCCAGCGTTAGATATCCTGACTTGTATGTCAGCATGGAAGGCACACTATGAACGATTGCTAAATGTAGAGTTTGAATGGGATAAGGAATAGCTTAGTATCGAAAAACCAATATCTGGGCCCCCTCCTTTGATAGCACCAGCTGTAGTGAGCGACGCAATCAATAAAATGAAGGACGGTAAAGCTCCAGGTTGCTCTGACATTGTCGCTGAGATGATAAAAGCCTCAGGGGAGACTGGTGTAAATTTAGTCACTGAGTTGATAAACACCATTATTAAAGATGAGAAAATCCCAGAGGATTGGCTCAAAAGTGTAATAGTAAACATATACAAAGGAAAAGGGGATGTGCTAGATAGAGGAAATTATAGGGGCCTGAAAATGCTTGACCAAATCATGAAGGTCTGTGAGAGAGTCCTTGAGGGTTTGATCAGGCAAAGTATCTCTATTGATGATATGCAGTTTGGTTTTATGCCAGGACGTGGTACAACCGATGCTATCTTCATAGTCAGGCAGATACAGGAAAGATACTTACTAAAAGGCAGGGATCTTTACTTTGTGTTTGTAGACCTGGAGAAGACCTTTGATAGGGTGCCTAGAGATGTTGTGCAGTGGGCTATGAGGAAACTTGGTGTGGAAGAGTGGCTGGTGCATGTGATAAGGAAGACTTATGAGGATTCGCGAAGTGCGGTGAGGGTGAAGGGTGTACTGAGTGATGAGTTTGCAGTCCGTGTTGGAGTCCATCAGGGTTCAGTGTTAAGCTCCCTTTTTATTATGGTCTTGGAGGCACTGTCTAGAGTTATTAGAGGCGGACTCCCTTTGGAACTGTTTTATGCAGACGATTTAGTCCTAATAGCTGACAGTATGCAAGATGCTGAGGCCAAATTCAGAGAGTGGAGAGAGGGCATGGTGAGCAAGGGTTTAAGAGTCAATATTAACAAAACCAAGGTTATGCATTGTAGATTGAGACGAGGCAATGTGGAAAAGAGCGGTGCATACCCATGTGCAGTGTGTGGAAAGGGAGTGGGCGTTAACTCAATTCAATGTAGCATCTGTCGATGTTGGGTACACCATGGGAGTAAGCGCTGTAGTAGAATAAAGGGACCCCTGCCGAAGGATAAGTCCGAAATAGAGAAATTTGAGTGCGCAGTGTGCAAAGGCGAGCTTGTGTCAAGTGATGACCCTGTGGCTGTGAATTTTGGAAATGAGTCTTTGGAGCTGGTGAACAAGTTTTGTTACCTAGGAGATACCATCTCTGCCGGTGGTGGGGCCGAGGCTGCCACTGTTGCTAGAATTAGGTGTGGCTGGGGGAAGTTCAGAGAACTGATGCCAATCCTGACCATGAAAAGAATGCCTCTCCCTCTGAAGGGAAAGGTGTATGCCTCATGTGTTAGAAGTGCAATGACGTATGCCTCAGAAACATGGGCCGTTAAAGTAGAGGATGTCAACAGAATGGAGCGTAATGAGATGAGAATGGTGAGATGGATGTGGGGCCAGGCTACAGGATAGAATAACAAATGTTGAGCTGAGGAGACGTTTAGGTATAAAGAGTATTAGCGAGGTGATGCGTACAAGTAGACTGGGATGGTATGGACATGTGGAGAGAATGGATGAACAAAATTGGGTGAAAAAATGCAGGTCTGTGATTGTGGAGGGAGCTGGACCGAGAAAGACCTGGGATCGGACTATACGCGCCGATCTCAAATCCAAGAACTTGACAAGTGAAGCACCCCTTAACAGGGTTGCCTGGAACGCCGCCATTAGGACCAGAGACTGTAACTGCACTTATGTGTGGAACACTCCGTCTTAAAATGTTATGTATGTATGTTATGTATGTAGTCATCTGGATTTGGCTGGATGGCTGAAATTTAGGTCTGGTTGTTAAGTTAGATATCCAGACTCATGTTTAACAAAGTACCAATATTACTTAGATGATTTATTGAGATATTATTTACCTCTTAGAGTCCTAGAGGTAGATTATTATAAGCTAAAGAAAGTAGTCTAATGGTAATCAGAATCAGAATAAGATGAAAAATATATCACCGAGCTCATAGAGTTAATAGTATCAAGATATCTCGCTCTTGGATCACCGATATATATTCAGCCATCCAGACAAATCCGGATGGCTGAATATATATCCGAATTTTTGGCAGATCCAGACAGGGTTCACCCCAAATTAGTCTGGATGGGCGAGGTTTTACTGTTATTTATATTTTTGAGTAGCAAGGTGATCCAAGAGCGAGATATCTTGATACTATTAACTATGAGCTTGTTGACATATTTTGCATCTTATTCTGATTCGGATTACCATTAGACTACAGTATTTTCTTTAGCTTATAATAATCTATCTCTAGGACTCAAAGGGGTAAATAATATCTTGATAAATCATCTAAGTAATATTGGTCCTTTGTTACCTGCATAAAATTATCTATGGTTAGCCAGAATAAAAGGTTAAAAAAGGCGTGGTCATGCTGAAGGGGTTAAGGGGAGATGGTTCCCTTTTTGGGCGATTTTTGCATTTATTAATTATTTTTCTAGTTTCCTTTCTAGACCTCCATTAAATTAAAAAAAAAACATCCATTAGATCCCCCTTCTAGATTAATTTGTAAATTTTTCGGTAGAAAAATGTTCCGGCCAAAGGCCGGTTCTTCCAACATTACAGGCTCACTATCGTTCGTCAGGGAAAAAATCGACACCTAAATAGCACGAAAGGTCTAAATATTGACGAAGAAATGGGGCGAAAGGTCTTAAAATCGACTAACTAATGGGGCAAACATCTTAACATCTGAAAACTAATGGGGATAAACATGAGGGAGAAAGTGGACCAGAAAACTGGCCCATGTCCCCTTAATTACTACAAAATAGGGTTGCATACTACTGAGCATATCAATATACTGTATAACATTTGCAGTTTATCAAAATATAACTCCTTTAACACTTCAATCCCTGTCAGTACTACGATAGCTTTATTTAGAGTCAAGTAAACCATTTTCATACACATAGATATTATCAATGAACATGTTGGAAGCTGAGAATATGATTAGTTTTGAATAGAACAAGTACTTTTAATATTATGATGAAGTTAGTTAGTTAGTTATGTAGAGCAGATTAACCAGACCACTGAGCTCCATACGGAACTCTCATAGGTCTGGCATTATGATGAAGTAAACTGCATATACTGTATTTCTGCCAATTTGTCATATTGTAGCATATAATATAGAGCACATAGTTTATGTTTATGTACCATATTTATGCAAATAAAGAGCAGTATTTGCAACATGCTTTGCCTTTATCTGTTTTACCTCAATACTTTGTTTTGGTAGGAAAACTTTATTAATCCTTTCAATTAGATGACATTATTTTTTGTATTATTTCAGCTACCTCCAGGAATCCTCCTCCCCTTGTAAAATTCACCCACTAGTCAAGATAGAGTAAGGGGCGAGGGATTGCGAAAGTGGTCCCTGACCTTAAGAATTGGAATTTTAAATGTGCTTTCTGTTCGGGCTCTGTCTCGGGTCGGCCACCCCAAGCTGTGGGGTATGTGCCTGAGTAGGCTACATACATACATACGTACATTCATACATAGGCTACATACATACATACATACATACATCCAGATGAATTTACTCAACATAGGAAGGACCTGTCATAGTTAGAGAGTTAATTAAAATAGACTTTGATCCATCGATTCCTAGAGGTCTTTCCTAAACCAAGTACTGGAAAGTCATATGTCAAGCATTACTATACAGTAGTCGGTTTTATTTTGGCTAATGGTAAATTGAATCCCCTAATGGAATTCGATGTGGCTGGGGAAAGTTCAGAGAATTACTGCCAATTCTGACTATGAGAATTCTCCCACTCCACTTGAAGGGAAAGGCGTATGCTTCATGTATTAAAAGCGCAATGACATATGCTTCAGAAACGTGGCCTGTCAAAGTGGATGATATCAACTGAATGGAACACAACAAGATGAGAATGGTGAGATTGATGTTTGTGGCCAAACTGCAAAATAAGATATCTAATGAAGAGCTGAGGAAATGGTTAGGTATCAGTATTGAGATGCGTATAATCAGGCTTGGATGGTTTGGACATGTAGAGAGAATTGATGAATGAAGTTAGGTGAAAAGCTGCATGTCCGTGAACGTGGAGGGAGCTTTACCAAGGGGCAGATCAAGAAAGACATGGGATCAGACCTTTGGTCTGATCTTTAATTTAAGAACCTGACAAGTGAGGCAGCTCTGAACAGGGCTGCCTGGAGAGCCGCCATTAGGATGTGAGACCAGAACCGCATTTCGTGTATAGCACTTGTTCTTTAAATGTATGTATGTATGTAAATGTAAGTATTTATGTATGTATGTAAATTTAAGTATTTATGTATGTATTTTAAATTTATATATGTTGGTTGGTTTGGACATGTGGAGAGGATGGATGAACTAAGCTGGGTGAAAAGATGCAAGTCCATGAATGTGGAGGGAGTTGCACCAAGGGGCGGACCAAGAAAGACGTGGGATCAGACTTTGCGGTCTGATCTTAAATCAAAGAACCTGATAAGTGAGGCAGCTCTTAACAGGGTTGCCTGGAACGCCGCCATTAGGACGTGAGACTGGAACCGTACTTCGTATGGAGCACTCGGTCTTTAAATTTGTGTACGTATAATTTGAATGACATTATTGAGTAAAATTATTTGCCCAAATGGCCATAGATGACCATAAGCCATCAAATAATATTTTCAATTGACTTTCAAAATGCAAAGTTTGCTAAAAAAAAATCATGAATACATAAAGCTTGTCAATATATGATTGTTTTTAGGCTATTATTATTATTTTAATTTTTATTATTTTTGTTTTTCCATTAACGCAACTAATTTCCCACAGAATAATAACCAATGCAACTTTTCCTTGCACGAGAAGCATGAAACTTAATTTGGTTACGTTTGGGACCCAATGTAAGGGCTTCCTGCAGAATTTACCCTAGTTACAATATTTTGTAAGACCATTCGTAATTTTCCATAATTTATGAGCAACAGGGAGCCTCCATGGCCTCTCTTGTGTGTTTAGAGAATCTGCTATATTGTCTTGTGTGTGAGGAGTCCCTTGTTTAATTCCGAATGCTGCCTCTACCAAACACATATGGCTAGGGGGCAGATATTAAAGGATTGTTGACCGAAGTTACATTAACGCTAGCATCCAAGCAGCATACTTGCATGCCTGATTATCGTAATCTGGTTACAGACTACACACACAACCATAACTAATCCATCAGAACAATAACATTACATAATTATTCCTCACCGGGCGGGTGCCCAACCCCGAAAGGGGTTGAAATAGGGGAGCTATCCCACCGCCAAAGGCGGCTTTCTAGGGCCTTTCGTAGCTGATGCTTAGAGGATTGGGTTCTAGTCATGTGGTGATGGGCTGGTCTATCAGAGTGAGAACTGAGCGATCTCTGCCATACCCATAGGTTACTCTGACTGTTCCTTTTACTTATATACTTTCTAGATCTCAAGTGACGGCATCTCTTCCGTGGATTGACCTCCCAATCTGCCAACCTAGAGGCTGGCAGATTGGAAGCCAAAGCATCACATTTTTCCTTTGCCCCTCAACTTTCTCTTCATAATTGCTGAGGGGCACAGGGCCCTGGGTGGGGCTTTGGTTTCCCAGGCGTTTCCGCACCCTCCTCGGCTCCCTGCCATGGAGTGGCTTCGGTCACCCAGGCTTTATTGTGGTAGGCTGGGAGGGTTCTGTGGGGGCGATCGGTTATGGCCTTGGCCTTACTCGGGGCCTTGGGGCTGTTCGGCCAGGCAGCCAGGGGAACAGCAACAATACCAACAACATTATTCCTCACCACACAAACAGCTAATTAAGGGGAGATGGTTAACTTTTTGGGCGATTTTTGCATGTATTCATTATTTTTCTAGTTTCCTCCCTAGACCTCCATCAAATTTAAAGAAACATCCATTAGATCCCCCTTCTAGATTAATTTGTAAATTTTTTGGTAGAAAAATGTCCCGGCCGAAGGTTCTTCCAACATTACAGGCTCACTATCGTTCGCCAGGGAAAAAATCGACACCTAAATAGGACGAAAGGGGGAGGTGTGGTGGAGTGGTCTTGCCACTGGCCTGGTAATCCAAAGGTCCCGGGTTCAAATCCCGATGTATCAATGGGAAGATATTATTGGGATGGAATTTGTGCTGTACCTAGTATCAGTGCATTACCACAAAGCCCACCGAAACGTCAATAAAATACCCTCATTGTTCCCTGATTAAATAGCACTGTATGAATATTCCCATATTCAAAATATGCTATAGGGGTGCAATGCCTGGTGAGTTATCTGCTCAACAGGTGGTGTTGTGTGTGTGTAAGTGTGAGAGTCCGAGTGTAGAGGGTGAGACAGTGAAGCACGGGAACGAGATAGCTTCAGAGATGGGGTCGTTTCGGGCCATGAGTGAGCACCGTGCCTCATGTGAAGGCAAGATAGCAGGTGCTCGTTGTACTCTACGTGCTTCACATGTCTCACTCCCTAGACTGGAACAAGACCTCACGGGCTTCACTGTTCATTGTAAAGCGGTGAATGTTAAGGCTCTCAGCCTATGCCCGAGAGGAAGTAAGTTGGAATATAGAAAAAAAAAAAAAAAAAAAAAAAATTGACGAAGAAATGGGGCGAATGGTCTTAAAATCGACTAACTAATGGGGAAAATATCGTAACATCTGAAAACTAATGGGGCTAAACATGAGGGAGAAAGTGGTCCAGAAAACCGGCCCATCCCTCCCTTAAGAAAAAGCCAACGTCGTGAGTTACAGTGGTGGCTGTCATCTTCTCAGGGATAGGCCGGTTCTGCAGTGGATCAATAAAGGCTGCTAATGATGACGATGATGAACAAACGTCATCAAAATACATGTTTGCTGTGTCTTTGACAGGTGAATATTAAGTCTTTATTCTCAAGGCCTTTGCTATCTATAGTCACTTCATTGATAAGATAATTTCCTCTTACATAAATCTGTATTGTTATTAACCCCTTCTGTACCGGTGATGTTTTCTATATTTGATTTCTGCTACATTTAGACAATTTTGTGAAGCTCAGGACGGATGTGCGGAAGCTAAAAGGATAAATGGAAAGAGTTTGTAGCTTTTTAATTCCTAGACGTCCTTCCTAAACTGAATAAAATTGTCTAAATATAGCTAGAATAAAACTTAAAAACTGTCGCTGGTACAGTAGGAGTTAACTAATTCATAGGAAAATAGCACTACTTATACTATTACTCCACTACTAATTTATACTATATTGTCTTTTTTGTACATTGTGTGTAGCATGTAAATGTAAATTGTTGTTACTAACAATTGCATATTATAATAGTCATATATGCTGATAAGTTAATAGTATTTTCCCTTTTAAAGTACATGAGGCTGTGTGTGTGTGTACAGTACTGTATGTGTATTTGAGAGTATGTGTATTATGTGTGACTATAGGTTTTTTTGTCTGCAGTGTGTAGGCGATGTGTGTTCAAATCTGTATACTGTACTGTAGTGTATATGACTGTGTGTATGTTCAAGTGTGTGCTTACAAGTGTGCTTAAGAATGTGTTCAGCCTACATTTATGTTTGTCTATTTTATACATATTTATGTCTATTTTTTATTTTTTTTCCTTTTATTTTTATATTTTTTATTTTTCTTGTAATTTTTTATTTTTTTGTATTAAATTTTGCATATATGACAGCAATCAACTAACAACAATTTCATAGCCATCATGGATTAATAGTAGTGTTTACTTGTCAATCACTTCCTATCGCCCGCACTCTTCAATCTGTACATGCACGATATAACTACACCCAATACGCCCCAAATAAACTTAGCCTCCTATGCAGATGGCATAACACTCACATGCACACACCATGACCCAAAAAGAGCAACAGATCTCCTTCAACCCTATCTCAACACACTACATGGCTGGTGCACTACAAACAGACTTAATCTAGCCCCAGCCAAATCCACCGCAACCCTGCTCACAAGTTGGACAGGAGAACACGAATACATCCCTCAACTCACCATAAACAACACACCCCTAACACATACACACACACCCAAAATCCTAGGAGTAACATATGATACTCATATGACATTCAAACAGCACACCACAAACATTAAAAAGAAACTGACACCCAGACTTAACGCCCTCAGGTCACTTGCTCACACCAAATTTGGACACAACAAAGAAACTACCACCACAGTATATAAACAATACATAAGATCAGTGATGGAATACGCAAGCCCAGCCTGGGCTTCTAACCTAGCTGAAACACATCATAAGACCTTAGAGACTATTCAAAACAAAGCCCTGAAGATCATTACAGGCTGCACAGCTACTCCACCCACAGATCACCTACATCAAGAAACCAAAATCCTCAAAGTCAAAGACCATCTGGACATGAGAGGCACTCAATTCCTGGCAGCAGCCTCCACGAACCAAGACCACCCACTAAACTACATGGCAACACACCCACAGACACCAAGAAATATCAAAACAACACCCAGCACACGGTATCACACACAATTATTGTCCTCTCTCCCTCCCAGCCCACCCCGAACCAACTTCCAGAAGCACATCCATACTCATATCTCTCACCGATCCATCCACTCACTCACAGACAACACGCAGCTGCATGCACGACCTCCCGAAATCCATCCTTCCGAATCCTCCCTTCCTCGCGAGGACAGAGTCCACCTGGCCAGGCTGAGATGCGGACACCATCCAGCTCTCCTGAGCTATCAGAAGAGACTGGATGACTCCGTTGTCGACGCCTGCCCGGGATGTAACACAGCACCCCATACCATTAAACACATCATAGAAGACTGCATTTCACACAACCACTTACGCCAACAACACAATCTACACTCAATGAGAGCTCTGTGGGAAAGCCCGATCGTGGCCATGGCCTTTCTCAGGGACTCGGGGCTGTTCGGCCAGGCAGCTTAGGGAACAACAACAACAACAACAACTTGTCTGCTTGAGCATGTGTATGTATGTCATATAATTACTTAAGTCTCCCTCACTATCCGATGACCCGATTTACAATATTATTATAGGTTTTTAGGTGTTTGTGTTTGGGTTTTGTCTGGTTCTAGAACTCATCCCCATTTATCCCATACATTCTAGGGTTCGCCATACGATTTTTCTATTTAAGATCAAGTTTTTCAAGAACGAAGCCCAATCGTATATCGAGGGAGACCTGTACAGGTCTCCCTCACTATCCGATGCCCTAATTTCTGATATTATTATAGGTTTTTAGGAGTTTGGGTTTGGGTTTTGGCTGGTCCGAGAACGCAACCCCATTTACTCCATTAATTTTAGGGTTTGCTATGCAACTTTCCTATTTAAGATCGGGTTTTTAGGAACGTACCCCAATCGTATATCGAGGGAGACCTGTATCTCAAGGCACACAAGAAATCAAGCAACAACAGTACTGCCAGAATCACCAACAATAAGAAATATATACAGGTGTGTTGCTCAATGTTTTGTGTTTTTACTATGTATTTAATTAACCCTTTGAGGATTATGACGTACTTTGACAGTTCATTGTGGTTATTATTAGACGATTGTATTCTACTTAGAAAGAACTTGTGAGAGCTAGAGAGTTAATTACTTCCACCGATAAAGCTGAACGGAGGTTATGTTTTTGCCTCCGTCAATATGTTTGTCTGTAAGCAAGATATCTCAAAAATGTATGAACGATCTTGCAAACGAAGACCAAAATGGGTAAAAAAGGGGGTATTTTTGCTGTTTTTTTAGTGTGACACTGCACATGAATGAGACGGCCGTCTCTCGCACTCAGTTTGTGCTCACTCGCTGTGGCGAGCGGTTGGAGCCCCCCTATGCTCTCTCCAACATCTGGCCTTTCTCTCAGGGCTCATAATAGCCTCAAAATGGCGCTCGTCATATGACGGGCACCGTACAGAATGGGTTAAGCAGTTGACGCTTTCAAGAAGGAACTGAAGTCGCTCTTATTTCTACAGGCTTATGATACTGCAGAGCATAGAGTTACTGATGATTATAAACTTTGAATGAATGTTTTTTAGATCATAGAGAGATAAAAGGGAAAAAATATATAAATGGAAAATGTGAGCACTCACGAATCAACTTGGAGAACTGGCGCTCACGACAAATAGAATACCAGCATACTGTATTAATATTATTATTATTATTATTATCCAGAATACCGTGTAAAACACATCCTCAAATACGGAGAGTTGAGAGGTAATACCGGTAAGTGAACTTATATTAGTTTATATTTTATCAGTGGTAGAGTATTTTTTATAAGCCATTTTTATTGTCCAACCCTCCCACTTATCTCCCGATCGAAGCTCTTATAGTCTATTTATTTTCACCTGGAGGAATATTTAATCCCTTTGCAGTGGATTTCTCTATACATAATGGGCAATTGTGAAAATACTTGTCTCCACATCATGTTAATGCTTATATAGTCTGTTCATTATAATTGCACCAGAAACCTTGACCACAAATATCTATAACTCAAAAAGGATGAGAGAGTTAGCCAGGGAATAGGTGTGGAAATTAACAGTCCATTGCTCTAGCCCATTTTGAGTTATAGAGGTTGGGGGTCAACATTTCTGACCTAATTATAATGAATCAACTGAAGTTTCATAATTACCACCATTCTGTATATTGCTATAAAATTATCTAATAGCCGAGTAATCAAAGTATGGGCATGACAATTTACCATCAGCTAAAACCAGACTCTAGTTGTCTAAAGTACAGTATGTCACAGATACAAACTGATAAACTGATAAACGTTTGCTCCGGTACAGGTAACCGGATTATACCAGTTACTCCTGCTGAATATTATTTTTGAAGACAATATTGTGTATGTATAATAATATTATAATAATGATTGTAATTATATTATTGATAATAATAATAATAATATTACAGTAAACCCTCGTTATCTCGGACTAATTGGGGGATGGCCACTTCCGAAATGCCCGATTTTCCGAGATGTCCGAATTCCAGCTTGTGGTCGACTACAAAGAGGGAAATGTCCGAATAGGAAGGTGGATTCCGCGCCACCGTAGAAAACTGAGATCACCCTACCACTGCTACACTTTATATTACAGCATTGTATGTGAAATTTACCATTTTTATGACAAATAAGAACATAATGTTTTCAGGGACATTACAGAACATAGTACCGTACTGTAATTAATATTAACACAATAGTTAAAAGGCACAGGCTTGAATTCATCCTAAAACCACTTAAAATTGAGTGAGAGAACACTGCAAACTGGACACAGGAGGAGGTGGTAGGGGCAAGGAACATCCATATTTTCAAGAAAAAATTGGATATAAAGTAGACTGAGAGACGGGACAACACGAGCTTAGCTCAACTCCTGTAAACTACAATTAGGTAAATTAGGTAGGTAAATACAAATCCCGTCCCTACTCGGAAATTTGCCAAGATCTACAGGGACCTGTCCGACATGAGATGCCATTCCGAAAAGTACGGTTTTCCGAGTAAAAAGAATCCGAGATGACGGGGGTTTACTGTAATAATAACAATATTGAAAATAATAAAAATAATCATAATAATGATAATAGTGATATTTCATATAAAACTCATACATGAAGTAGTTTTATACATGCAGTACTGTATACAGTATTGCAAACAAACAGTAACGAAAGCATCTAGGCAGGCAGAAGGGTAGACAAGTCAACAGAAACTTCAAAATATTTTAGAGATAATTATGATCATGTCTAGGCCGGAAGCAACACTATATAAATGATATATAAATAAATAATATCTTAACAAATACAGTAACTTATAATATTATGCTCTCATTGGGATGCTCTACCCTGCAATAATAAACTCCGTGCAATCAAACCTTCTGTCCGTCCTTGGCCCTCGCCTTCCAGGTCTCACAGGTGTGAGGAAGTTTTACTAACTAGACTTAGGAGAGGCCATTCCCGGCTGACTCACGGTTATTTGATGTCCACTCCCCGCACTCCGCCCCCTACCTGCTCCTCCTGTCATTCCCCTCTAACTGTTCGCCACGTCTTTGACTGCCCAGATACTGCCCGTCTGCGTACGGTTTAGTTTTGGTACTAAATCATTCACTGACCTTTTATCCGATTCTCCGTCATTTTCCTTCCCCCCTATCGTCCGTTTTTTGCATCGCCTTAAGCTCCTTTCAGTAATCTGATCCAATCCTTCGGGCCAGACCTATGAGAGTTCCGTATGGAGCTCAGTGGTCTGGTTAATCTGCTCTACATAACTAACGAACTATAATATTATGCAGTTGGTACTCAATAATATTGAATATACCCCCCTAGTACTACCCTCGTTGTCGCCATTGGGGGGCTTCGGTGCCGGCAACTGGGGCTTGATTGAGGAGGGATACCTGTCCCCTCGAACTTTCATCGTCACCTTGACTAATTTTGGGCAGCTTATATTTCCTCTTTCTATGTTTTTCCCCTTCTGTTGGTCTTCCTAAGAGAGTTCTTTTGGGGATCTCGGTGGTCTGGTTAAATTACCTCAGCACCAATTACAATTATTCCCATAAGTTCTTCAGTTTCATTATCGCGATTTTCGCTATAGCGGCATAATTGCGGCACCAATTAGCCATCATAACAGAGAGATGAGTGTATTTTATTTAAAATAAAACATTAACCCTTTCTCTGCGGGCATATTTGGGCTATTTAGGGCAAAATTCAGGCACTCCTTAATGATTAATCAAGTGTCTGCATGAAATGAAATGTATTCTGCCGAAAACTAGACGAAAATAGCTTCAAAATTACACTAGAATGAGCTTCATAGCTCGCAGGGTTCACCTGCAGCGCTACCATAGACATTGGGGAAAACTCGCTATTTATTAGGAATGTAGCGCTTTTTTGCCTTTGGCAGCACTGTTGAGACCTAGGTCTGGGACCTCAGTGCACGGACGGACGTGCTGACGGTCGGAGGTGGGCCCCTCTCGGTCCCGCCTACTGACACTCGATTTCTACGGCTTTTACAGGCTTTTAATTAAAGCCTGTAAATTGCTGTAACTTTCCAAACGTAGTACTACGTTTCCCGCACCGTATCGGTTAAATGTACTGTAGTGAATGAATAGTGAGTATTTCTTTGATTATTTCAATCATATATAATACAAGTATGGACAATGTAATTCAGTTTTGCCTTTAGCACTAAACCCCTTCAGTATGATTACATCAAGTGTTCTTCAGAGCTCTCTTAGTGTATATCCCCTCCCTTGCGGCGAGTGCAAGGCACCTGCCTCTCAACACAATCCCACTCCTATTCGTCCAGCTCTCCAATCCAAGAGTTGGCAAATTTTCTCCGTCTTTCTTCTACTCAACCAGTAAACTCTATCAATCTTTCCTTCATCCTATGACTTAAACTGCTTTAAACTTCATGTGTCAAGGCCTTTTGACCCCAACGTCCCTTGAATTTGGCTCTGTCACTCTTTCAGCTTTGGGGAAGACACTCATTACAGGCAACCTGCCTTTTGTGTCCTCATACACATAGAAACAAAAATGTATTCTCTCTGGCTAACAATAGATTGATGTTTCCAAGTAATGAATGATCTCTACTACTGAAAGGGGCATACACTCACAATTACTCCTTACCCTTTTGATTCTCACAGGTGCTTTCTAAGCTGCATAAAATTGTCTAATGATATCCAGAACAAACAAAAATGTCATCGTTTTGAAAGGGTAAACCGTTTCACTACGATGATGCCTTCGTTATTTTAGTGTCATTATATTAGACAGTTATATTCATATTAGGAAGGATCTTTGAGAGCCAATTAATTATAAGCTTCATTCATGTTCCTGAAGGACCTTTCTAAATTTAGGAAAGTCCTCTGATGATACCCATAGGCTATTTGCCACTGCTTATGATTGAATAATATGTGATGTATATACATTCATTTTATTTTTCATTAATTAAGTGATTATTGTTTTCCGAGCACCAGTGAATTCTTAACGAAAAATTGGCACTTATGAAAAATATGTAACATGCTTAAATTAATTATTATATATGATTATTTTTTATTATTATTGTTATTATTACTGTATTATTATTATTATCATTATTATTGTTATTATTATTATTATTAATAATAATAATAATAATAATAATAGTTCTTAAAGCTAGCGCATGCTAAGCTAGCTAAGGATAGCTCAATAAGGCCGATTAGGCGTATTTCCATTGGGGTCCTGTACTACTACCCCATCCCTGCTCATGAGGGATGGTAACGACTCAGTGCTTGTGAAAAATCTTTAATGCGCCGAGCGTGGGCGCGAACCCGGGCCTTCTGGGTGGAAGTCCGAGACGCTAGTCACTACACCAAGCGAGCCGCTTGGTGTATGTTGAAGGGGCTAAGTCGTTGTATAAGATCATCACTTGTCCCTGATAGTGGTTGGCAAGGCTGTTTCACCAGGACATTATCAAATCTGTTGCTAAGCTCTCCAGTAAAGGAATTATATATTATGTCATCAGTGATTTTCTGTCTGTGAACTACAGTACAGTATATGAAAAAATGATTACAGATTATAACGATAGTGGGTTACTATATCTTCGTTTGGTCTATCTATCTATTGCCATTTGCCGTGATCCCCGAAGGGGTGGCCACGAATGAATCGACCCCATGCACCTCTGTCCCCCGTCAGCCAACTACCCTCCACCCATCCAACACCGCTTTCATGCATATACTTCTCAACTCCATCCTTCCACCTCACTCGCGGTCAGCCTCTCCTCTCTGTCCTGCAACGTCATTCTCGCACATTCTCTTAGTCATTCTCTCGCTTCAGAAACGTTCCACATGGCCAAACCTTCTCGAGGTGTTCCTTTTCACACTTTCTAGCACATCCATATCCACACTGTGAGTGACATTAGAATTCCAATCGCTATGTTATCTAACTAATACAGTACATCTATCTTATCTCCCAGGCATTGAACATTGGGAGGCTACATTAAATCACCTGGCAGTGAAGATACAGAGCCCCTGTGATGAAGAATAAAAAGTCCCTGGCCAACGGTACAGGAGGGCGGTACAGTGGTGAGATGGTGGGGGTGAGAGGAGAGCACGCCCCTCCACCATCAGGGCTCTCTACATCACCTTTTTATAAGAATGTCCTGGGGGCGGCTCTGGGAGCTCTTTTAGCCTATCTCGCTCTCAACACTTCTTTAGTTCAGTAAGTTTCATGGGGTTAGATATGGTACACACATAAACATTCACACATCTCGTCTACCTACTTTCATCTCAATAATTTCAACTTATTTGATTCATCAGTCTTTTGCAAATGATACGGTCCAGTCTCTGATTCTAGAACACTATAAACTACAGTAATTAAATATTACAGTAAATCAAAATGTTTAACAAAGTGCTTTCCCACCTACTAACTTGCTGAGCAAATTATGATTTGTTTTTTATCATATCTGTTACAAATATTCTTCATCTATAGCTTTATTATGTAAATGTTGTACAGTGTATATCGATATAATTTAGGAATATACAATGTGAAAATTATATCTAATTTTTTACAGCTGTACAGTCACTATCAGGTGTTTTTTTCTATAATGTCAACTAGAAAAAGATTCTAGTACTGTAACAATACAAATATTCTTAGGATACCTTAGCAAAGCCTTTATGTTGAAGCTTTGTTCAGGTGGACTATTTTTTTTTGTATATCAGTAAAGGAAAATAAAGTTAGTGATGGTGGAATGCAAATGTGGAGAACAGCTGTACATACTGTAGTTTAGCATTTTAAGGGGAGGCAGACTGTTTGTTTGGTCTAGTAATTCATTTATTCATATATTTTTTTAATTTCCTCCCTAGACCTCCATCAAGCTTAGAAAAACACCCCCTAGACCCCCCTTGAAGATAAATTTGTTAATTTTTCGGTAGAAAAATTCCTCTTAAAATTGCAGTCTCGCTATCGCTCGCCAGGAAATAATCGATACCTAAAGGGCACGAAAGGTCTTAAAATTGACAACGAAATGGGGCGAAAAGTGTTAAAATTGCCAAACTAATGGGCTGAACGTCTTATAATTTCAAAACTAGTGGGGCTAAGCATTAGGGAGAAGGTGGTCCAGAAAAATGGTCTTCCTCCCCTTAATATAAAGGAAAATAAAGTTAGTGATGGTGGAATACAAATGTGGAGTACAGCTGCACATACTGTATTTTAGCATTTTTAATCCAGTGACTTAGGCTGTTCAGGCTGCCTCCTCAAATCTAATTTTGTGTCAGGCCATCCTTTCTTTAATCTTATTGTAATGCAGGTAGACTCGTGAGCAGCAGTAGATCTTGTGTTGCCTGCTTTCTTGTATTTTCTTATAAAATAGCTGACAATTTGAACTGACTTTTTGCGATACAGATTTCAAGTGATACAGTATATATATATTGTCTGTAGCATTGTTTTTTTCTGACAGACAGGTACTTGAGGTGTGGGAGGTATGTGGTAACTTCTTCCAACAGCAGTACCATCACATCACATACTTCTGCAACAATGACCCCTTCAACCTCTATGTCTGGGGTGAGTTACTTCACCACAAAAAGTATAATAGAATGCATGAATATATAAAGGAATAAATTCGCGTCAGTATCTTAATATTATTTGTATATGTATGTGTATCTGTACCAAGCCTAAACAAGATGATACAGTATGATGTTATTAGTGTTATTTTTATAATATCCCAAATGCTAAGGAATTTGTCTTTGAAGGTTTAATGATTTATATGAGGAATACTATTATGGCTTTTGAGTATCTAATCACCAGCATAAGTAATGCTCTTTCTCCATTAACAAACATATAAATAACTGCTATCGTAATTTAAATTACAATGCAAATAATGCTATATGACCAAAGAAAGCTACCAGATTCCTGCTTGTGTACTATATAAATCTGTTCACAAATACATTAATTTCATAATCACCTTTTTAATATTTACTTTTACAATCAATTACTAATTTGGAAGTTATATTATATTTTTGTCCAGGAGTGTATTAAGATTGCCAGGAAATCTATCTATTGCCTGACGCCATGATCCCCGAAGGGATGGCCATGAAAGAAACGCCCCCATGCACCTGTCCCCAGTCAGTCAATGCCCCTCCTCCCAACCAGCACCACCTTCATCCATATACTTCTTCACTCCATCCTTCCACCTCTCTTTCGGTTTACCTCTCCCTCTCTGTCCTTGCACCTCGCTCTCGTACACCCTCTTAGTGATTCTCTCGCTTCCCATACGTTCCATATGGCCGAACCATCTCAAGGTGTTTCTTTTCACACTTTCCAACACATCTACCTCCACACCACACCTCCTTCTTACTTCCTCATTCGTCTGTCTATCCCTCCATGTAACTTCTCAAGTAATTCATTTCCACTGCTCTCACACTTGGTCTGAGTTTCTCCACCAACGTCCATGCTTCACTTCCATAAGTCAGTGTCGGAATTACCACACTGTCATGCAAGGACTTCTTCACTTCCATACTGATCACCCTATTTCTTGTTACTGCTTTCAGCGTTCCTACAAGCTACAACCCTCTTCCCCTGTTGCACCCTCTCCCGTACTGCTTCATCCATAGTCCCATCTTTACTCAACACACTGCCCAGATACTTAAACGAGCTGACAATTTCCATAGCCTGACCGTTCGATTTCACCTCACACTCTGTGGCTTCACCCCTTTCGAAGACCATAACCTTGCTCTTGCCCGCATTTACCTTCAGATTCCGTTTTTCGCACACTGTTGCAAACATATTTACCAGAACCTGCAACTCTCATTCATTATCGCTCATCAGAACTGTATCATCAGCAAACAGCAGTACCGGTAACTTGCACTTGTTTCCCTCCCTTATCAGCGATACACCAACATCCACTGCTCTTCCTTGTATTTCTTTCACGACTCCATCCATATATACAGTAAACAACCACAGGGACATCACACACCCATGTTTCAACCCAACATTCAGATCAAAGAACTTGCTCTGCTCATTCTCCACATGTATTGCCGCCTTTGCACCCTCATACATGCTATTCAAGTTCATTGCTTTCAGCAACTTGCCATCGACTCGTGGCCTTCTCCAAGTCCATAAAGGTAACATACTGTACATCTTTTGTTGCTTCTCCAGATATTTCTCCACAACACATTTCAGGGTAAAAATCTGATGTACACATCCTCTTCCCTTCCTAAAACCGCCCTGCTCGTCACCTATCCATTTCTCCGTTCTTGCTCTCACTCTCTCAATCACTACCCTAATGTACACCTTCCCTACTACGCTTATTCCTCGGTGGTTACCACACACTCCTCTTTCCCCTTTACCCTTATATAGGGGGACTATTATGCCTGTCTTCTAGTCACCAGGTACATTCCCCTTCTCCCATGCTAGTTTGCACATTTTCCATACCCATTCCATCACTATCTCACCACCATACCTCAGCATTTCCTCACACACTCCATCTATTCCTGGTGCTTTCACCAACTTCACTCTTTTCATGGCTTCACACACTTCTGACCTCCTGATCCCCACCTCCTCTTCCACTACTTCTCCTCTTCTCCCTCCCATACCATATCCAACTATGTTTGCTGGCTCTTCATTCCTTACATTTAGAAACTCGTTGAAGTACTCCCTCCATCTTTCGACTCTCTCTTGCTTCTCAGCTAGCATTCTCCCATTCGTATCTTTCACACCCTTACTGTTTCCCTTGCTACCTTCCCTAACTTTCTTGACTTCTTTCCAGAACAGTTTCTTACACTCCCTCCATTTTACACTAAAATTCCTTCCAAATTCCTCATCTACTCTTCTCTTACTTTCCTTCACTACTCTCTTCACCACTCTCTTTTTCTCCACATACCTTGCTCATTTCTGTCTCTCCAAATCTTCATTCCCTCTACTACCCAACCACTCTCTATACGCTTTCTTCTTGTCTTCCACAGCTATTTTTACCTCTTTTGTCCATCGTGCTGTACCCTACACTCCCCTCCCTCTTCTCCTTACTCCACACACCTCCTCACATGCGTTTTTAGGGGAGGCAGACTGTTTGTTTGGTCTAGTAATTCATTTATTCATATATTTTTTAATTTTCTCCCTAGACCTCCATCAAGCTTAGAAAAAAAAAACCTAGACCCCCCTTGAAGATAAATTTGTACATTTTTCGGTAGAACTAGTTAAACATTTTGCAAACGACAAATTAGCGGAGCTATGTCGTAAAGGGTTTAAATTTAGAATAGGGAGTAATAAAGTAACATGGGACATAATTTTAAAAGCTATTGTTTTTTCAGTCAATAAATTAAAAGATAAATTGTTAAAAATTGCGTGCTGCGATGCGAGAGAACTAGAAGCATGGTCTAATTATTAATTAAGTTAATTAGAAATAAAATTTTCTCGCTTAAAAATGAATTTAATCTTTCAGATTTTATAGACTATAATTATAATAAGCTTAAAGCTGATTTAATAAATTTACATAAACATTTTGTAATCACTACAGTAGATAAAGCCAGCAATAATTATAGCTTCACATGTAAGAAATTTTATCTTGAAAACATGAAAAAATAATTAGGTATTAAAGGTAACATATTACGTAAAAATATTTGCGGTACTGTAATTCTGTTTATGAAATTTAAAATAATCTGAATATTGATAACTTAATCGATGAACATACCAAGAAAAATATAACATTTGATATTAAACTTTCTGATAAGAACAAGTGCATTGCAAAATTATACATGTTACCAAAATTTCATAAAAGACCATATAAATATCGCTTTATTGCCGGAGCAAAATTTGCTACCACTAAAACTCTATCAGAACAAGTCGTAAATTGCTTAAAATACATTAAAAGTACTCATAAAAGATATTGTAATACCATCATGAGAAGAACTGGCATTAACTATTATTGGAGTGTTGACAATTCGTTAGAAGTTATTGATAAAATAAATACCATGCCGAAAGTTACCTCGGTACATAGCTTCGACTTTTCAACTTTGTATACCAATTTGCCTTTAGATTTAGTATATTCAGAGCTTTGCTTTATTATAGATTTGCACTTTGACAGGTTCGTTAGGAATGTAATTATTTCATAAATGTTTATACATATTTTAATAATGCATCACTTAGCTCTACTCCCATTAGTTCTGTATATTTTGATAGAACTAAACTTAAAGATGCCCTTAAATTCCTCCTTTTCAATACTTATGTTAGATTCGGGCCGTACATTTTCAAACAAATATTAGGAATTCCTATGGGTGGAAATGCTAGCCCTTTAATTGCAGACTTATCCTTGCTTGCTTTAGAATTTAAATATATAAAAGACTTAGTTGACAGTAGCAAGAAAAATAAAATCCCAGAAAAATTAGCACTTGCTAAACTGTTAAGTAATAATAGTAGATATATTGATGATATTCTTGTTTGCAATTTGTTAAATTTTAATCAAGTTGCTAAACTTATTTACCCTAATTCTATTCCCCTCACACAATGTAACGTAAATTATAAAGTTGAAAATTTTCTTGATATAAATATAGAGATTGTTAATGAACAGTGCATACTTAAAGTATATCACAAAGTTGATGATTTTAATTTTAACGTAATAAACTTTCCTTTCCCTAGTAGTAATATCGATAGTAAAATAACTTATAATTGTTTTTATTCCCAATTAATAAGATTTTGTAAAATCTGCACTAAAGTAGATGACTTTTGGGCTAGAGCTAGGTTACTATACAGACTCTTAGTGGACAGAGGTTTTGAGGCAAGTAAATTGTTCCATAAATTTAATCTTTTTAGGGTCAATTATTGTGACTGTATTCTAAAATTTGACATCAATAATTTTAATCAAGCATTTTTAACTTGAAGTTTCTTGTATAACCTCTGCTTACTTTTTGTCTGTATTTATTGTTTATCTTTTTCTTTTTCTTTTTCTTTTTCTATTATTAATATTAATATTGATGATTTTTTAAATTGATTGTTCTTGTTAAAAGAGTACTCTTTGTTTAAATCTGTTGTTACTTCATATTTTGCAATTATTTGTCTTTATATTATATGTATTCATTGTCGATAGTATCAATTGCTTACTTTTGCGATTTCCTTAGTTTATTTGTGCTATAAATGTAGGTTATTTGTAGGGTAGTTATTGATAGGGGTCACTCGAGGCATGCTATGCTTACAGGTACCTACCCGATAGCACTATCGTTAGTGAGTGCTGTACTGTATTTTATATATTATTTTGTAATAGTATAGATATCTTATCAATATTTGTATTTTGTACTATTGTTAATGTCTTGTCATGTTGCAAATTTGATTTTAAATAATATTTTGACATTTAACATGTAGTTTCTTTATTCATGCAGAGTTTAGTAAAATTTGCCAGAACGTCCCGGACTTCCCAAACTTGACTACTTCCTTTAACGTGACGATAGTGCGTTGTTATATGTGCGATTAGTTTGCTTGGGAAACAGATTAACTTGCTCATGTAGTAATGTACACCCTATGTGGTGGATTGTGTTCTTTTATTTAATAATTTTCATTTTAGTAAGCGTTGTTTCCACATAGCGATTTTGATAATTTAATTTGACTTTATATTGTCCTTGTCCCAATTTTGGTTTGTTTAGTTTGCAAGTTTTACATTTTAATGCTGCACAGGTCTCTTCCTTAAACACTTTGCTCATCTCCTCCACTTCCTCTACACCTTCCAGGAAATGATAATTTATATTACTAGATGATGAAATATTATAATAGAGAAAATTAGATAATATAATGATGGCTCTATTGCTATGCAGGTATAACCGTGGTGGATTATGTATTCTTCTGGGGCTTCGGGAGTCTGTACCTGTTAATGGACCTGACTGGCCGACCTGCCTTCATACGCAAGTACAAGGTCCAGCCCGGCACTAATGAACCGCTAACATATACAGCTCTATTTAAGGTAGTGTATATTATACAGTGATCTACAATTACAAGATCCAGCCTGGCACCAATGAACCTCTAACATGTACAACTTTATTTAGGGTAGTGTATATTGTTGAGTCATCTACAAGTAAAAGGTCCAGCCTGGCACCAATGAAATACTATCATATACAGCATTCTTTAAGGCAGTATTTTGTAAAGTACAATAATGCATTCATCTTTCTTGCCTATATCACCGCTGAGGATATTAGGATTAAGATTTTATGTGGTAGGTGGGGACACCCACCATTCACCCATTGTATTGCATTCCTGCCCTGTACACCAGTGCAGTTTTGCATAAAGTGACAAGAACAAATTATTTTTCAATACTCTTTGTAATTGTCTGTCAGTGCTGGAAGGTTAGCCATTTAGCCTGTGTAGGTGGGGCCTCAGCTTCGCCAAAATAGGTTACGGGTACCTTTTCCATGTAAGCTCTTCTTTGCATGTGGATTGGTGACATAAAATCTGTATGGCTATAAAAAGTGCTTTACCCCTGTCTTGTGACCACTTGGAGAGCATTGAGTTTGTCCTTCAAAGCATACCCTTAAGAGGATTGTCATTTATTGCATACAGGCGGAATCATATCCACATGAATAGAGGCATTTATACTGTGTAAAAGCAAACAATTAGCCATTATTAAGATTAATAATACATCATTATTTGAATAGCCCAAGTTACTCTTGTGCAGGATGAACTTTTTATACTATTCTACCATTGCGTTGCTTTATATTTATTCCAGGTTTGTAAATAACTATCATGTTTTTCTTTTACAGTTGGTGGCAGTAGTGAATTTTAACCAACTGGCCATACAGCTTCCTCTGATGTGGGGGAGTTACTATCTGATGGAAGCCAGAGGGGCAGATTTCTCACCCCGCCTCCCTTCCATCTTCACCATCCTCGTACACTTTGTTATCTTCAGCCTGTTTGATGAAGTGGTCTTTTATTACTCTCATAGGTAAGCCTGCTCTTAATATTACTATGATTACTATAGTATAATGTGGGGATCGGTTTTTACACCATACCCGAAAGAAGATTTATGGAGCTCCGATCTTACTCTCAACCATCTGAACAATTTAACCAGCACACCTAAACTTCGTTAAATGCGGAAATAGCCTCGCGAAAATATCATGCCCTGGTGGGGGCACGAACTCTCGACCCTTGGGTGTGAGGCAGGCACCTTACCAGTTAGACCAATAGAGATATCCCACTTGGCCTGTTCGGCTCAGGGTATTTCCGCATCCGAGGTCTGTTTAGGCTAGCCTATTTTCACTGACTTTACACTACTTCACCTTCCGGGAAGCGAAAGCTCCGAACAGAGAGGAACAGGAACAAGCTTGAGCCGAATCGACCGAGAGTCCGTCAGAGAGATGAACGGGAATGGTGAGTCAACTTCACTGAGCGATGCTACACGCACCTACAAACTGCCCAGTTGGCAACTCGCTTGGGCGGCTGGCAACTCCACAATCCAACCCAATCGAGTCTCACAACACTCCCTGCTCTCTCCTATCCTCTTCCTTGCCCTGTGGGGGTCTGTTTTTACACCATACCCGAAAGAGGATTTATGGAGCTCCGATCTTACTCTCAACCATCTGAACAATTTAACCAGCACACCTAAACTTCGTTAAATGCGGAAATAGCCTCACGAAAATATCATGCCCTGGTGGGGGCACGAACTCTCGACCCTTGGGTGTGAGGCAGGCACCTTACCAGTTAGACCAATAGAGATATCCCACTTGGCCTGTTCGGCTCAGGGTATTTCCGCATCCGAGGTCTGTTTAGGCTAGCCTATTTTCACTGACTTTACAATAAGACAAATGAAGTTCCCATATTATTATATATACTTAAAAAACTATGTAATTATTATGTTATAGTAAAACCTCCCCTAATACCTGGCTACCTTGTACAGTCTACGACAGAACTGCTGTCATGGCCTGAGGCAATATATTAGTTCACTTATCTTTTAATAGATGGCCCTTTATCGCTTCTAATAAAAGGGGGCGGGGTTAATATAGAGGTTAGAAGGAGGAGGAGTCAAACGTGTGTGTGTGTGTGTGTGTTCTAGAACAGCACGCAGAATAATTTTATTTTAACTTAACACACAGGCTATATTATGAGATTAGCTCATGCTGGATCATAAATAAGTAACACACATCAGGTGTTGCGTTATTTATGGAATTTAATATACAGACAATCAAGTTTATATCCTTTGCACTTCCCATTCCCCCTCCTCCCCCTCTCCCTTTCACCCCAACTCTCCTTCTTCACCCGCTTTCTCTCTCTCTCTCTCTCTCTCTTTGGAGGTGGCGTTTTATTTTATATCAAAGAAAGTCTTAACCCGACCCTCTTGTCAAAACCTCAAATTGTGAACGTCGACACATCTTTTGTGCTAATAAAGAATAATAAAGGTACAAAAATAATACTTGCATTAATATACAGACCTCCAGCTCAATCAGTGCAAACTGACCGAGAAATTTATGAACAAATTGCAGATGTAAGTAACTCACAAGATACCGTATTTATTGGCGACTTTAATTTACCTGTGACCAAGTGGGGCGATACTCTTACTTCACACTCCGGACATGACTTGTATACGAACTTGCAAGAGAGTTCGCTTTATCAATTTGTTCGAACACCGACCCGTGGTAATAATGTTCTTGACATTGTACTTGCAACAAAAGAAGAATTAATAGAGAATTTGAATGTTGGTGATGAATTCAGTAACAGCGACCATCGTACGATAACTTTCACTCTAAAGTTTACTAGTAACGAACCAAATAGTAGCATCGAAAAAGTCCCCAATTTCAAGAAAGCAAACTTTCATAAACTTAGAGCTATATTTAAAGAAACTGACTGGAGCTTTTTAATTAACAATAACGACATAAATACATCTTGGAAGTTATTCGAAACCACTTACCTAAAAGCAGTGCAAGACTGCATACCATCGAAAATACGGCGTCCAGGCCATAATAATAAGCCCAAATGGTGGAATAAAGATATTTCAAACTGCCTGCTTGCTAAAAAATTTGCTAATGATAGATTAAAATCCTCACAAAATGACGAAGAACGGGTGAAATTTGTAGAGCTACGACGCAAAGCCAAAAAGTTAATTAAGCAAAGTAAAAAGACCCTAGAGTTACATATTGCGAATCAAAGTAAAACAAACCCGAAAGAATTCTATAGTTATATCAGAAAGAAAAAAGTAGGTACTTCAACTGTTGGACCGTTAGTCGATGAAAATGGAGAATACACCAAAGACGAAGTACAAATGAGTAATGCCCTCAATACCTTCTTTGCATCAGTTTTTACAACAGAAGACTTCAGTGATATCCCTACACCATCGCCGATTCAGATTGATAATTCAGATGTTCTAAGCAATATCACCATTACAGAGAGAGAAGTATTGAATTGTTTAGATAAACTCAAGGTAAATAAAACGCCTGGACCTGATACAATCTCGCCTAGAGTTCTAAAGGAAGCTAAGGATGAGCTCTCCAAACCACTGACATTACTATTCAATAAATCCTTGCAGTCTGGAACTATGCCTGATCAGTGGAAGATAGCCAACGTAACACCGATATTAAAAAAAGCCAGCAAATCCCTACCCAGTAACTATCGTCCAATTAGCTTAACCTCAGTTGTATGTAAAATGCTAGAAACGGTCATAAGAGACAGACTCGTAAATCACTTAGAGGAAAATAACATACTTAAAGATACTCAACACGGCTTTCGTAAAAAACGTTCCTGTTTAACAAACCTCTTAGACTTCTTCCACGATATCCTCAACCTCTACGATGAGAGTAAAGCTGTAGATATTATATACCTTGATTTTCAAAAGGCCTTTGACAAAGTTCCCCACAAACGTTTACTGTTAAAACTAAAAGCGCATGGAATGCAAGACGGTGTGTTGAAATGGATAGAAAATTGGCTCAGCGACAGAAAGCAAAGAGTAGTCATAAACGGTAAGGCATCTAAATGGACCAATGTAAGTAGCGGGGTACTCCAGGGATCGGTACTAGGACCAATTCTCTTTCTAATTTACATCAACGACATAGATGAGGGTCTCACCTGTACAATCTCAAAATTTGCTGACGATACAAAAATTGCAAATAGCGTACTCTCAAAAGATCAAGTTGACGATATGCAACACAATCTAGATAAATTGTCACATTGGGCCCAAATTTGGCAAATGAGTTTCAATGCGGATAAATGTAAAGTACTACATATCGGATACCTAAATGAGAAAGCAAACTATTCGATGAATGGCACTCAGCTTAAGAATGTAAACAGAGAAACCGATCTGGGAGTAACAATATCGAGTAACCTAAAACCGAGTCAACAATGTTCAGAAGTTGTTAAGAAGGCAAACAAAATAATTGGCTTTATAGGCAGGTCATTTGAGCATAAATCCAAAGACGTTATCCTAACCCTTTACAATTCCTTAGTCCGCCCTCTCTGGAATACTGCGTTCAATGCTGGTGCCCTTATTACCAAAAACACATAAACAAGCTAGAACGAGTTCAACGTAGAGTTACCAAAATGATACCTAGCCTAAAGAACAAACCATACGAAGAGCGTCTTAGAGAATTAAATCTATTTCCTTTAACCCAGCGCAGATTAAGAGGTGACTTAATTCAAGTGTTCAAAATCATCAAAGGCATCGACAATATGAACTGTAGTAAGTACTTCACTATCGACCAATCTAATTACACGCGGGGAAACGGTTGCAAAATTATTGGTAAATCTTTTAACTCACACGAATCTAAGAATTTCTTCTTCAATCGAGTTGTCAACTTGTGGAATGGGCTTCCCCGAGACGTTATAGACTGCAGCACCGTTGATTCATTTAAACTCCGCCTAGACAAATATCTCGCATCAAACCCGCGACTGACTGCGTTTGTAAATGAATAACTTTATTTTATCCTCCCCTCAGTTACTAACCCATATGTCCCCTACTAACTTCCTAGTCCTGCCATGGACATTAGTTCCAGGGCAGTAGTTCCCTTTCCAATGTTCCCTTACCTACTCTAAACCACTGTTTGGACACTTGATCCTCAGTGTTTTGGAGGACAAGCAGCCTAGAAGGGTCACTAGATCTGTTGTTGCTTGATTTCCTTTGTACTCCTTTGTACTCTCTCTCTCTCTCTCTCTCTCTCTCTGACGTAAATGATATCCTCTAAAATACGCAGATTAATACTATGCGATTGTTTTGAATTTACATATCTTAATAAATAAAGGTCAATGTTTGTCAGTTACCCGACTTTTGTTACTAAACTCCTCCCACAGTTTTGGTGGGAGTGTGGGGCACCGTTGGAAAGCCCAGGCTTTGGAGATGGTTTTAGGTGAGTTTAGTGGAAATCAGAGACACTTTTGTTTAATAAAATTTTTGGCAGAACTTATGTAGTATACGGGAGCGAAAAAAATGCGAAAAAATTGCCGTTTGGGGCAGAAGGAGGCCTCCGATCGAAAAGGTGTATGGAACGAAAGTTGTTCGCAGCCCCCCAAAATGAGGGTACGGATGAGGTCAGATCCTAAATCGGAGGTAATTTAGCGGCCGAAATAGAGGTCGCCGTTTAATGAGGCACAGGGAGGTCGAGGCCGGTGATTATGGTAGTAGTAGTAGTATTGTGATGATTGTGGTAGTAGTGATTGATGATGGTGATTATGGTAGTAGTAGTGGTGGTAGTAGTGATGGTGATTATGGTGACTACCCGGGCAACGCCGGGTACCCCTGCTAGTACATAATAAATGTTAGTGATGACTAAAATAACAAACATATATTGATTAGGAATAGGATAACTAGCGAGGCAGCGAACAACACCTATTGCTCGCTGCCTTGCTAGTTATCCTATTCCTACTTAAGCTACGATTCCCGAAGAACACGTCTATATTTGTTTGTATATATATTAAGTGTGACAATAACACTTAGGATTCAAGTTATTTGTGTTGGCTTAAGGAATAAGTTGAATAATACATATACTTATGACCTCCATAATTTGTAATGTTTGGGGAGACGGCGGTTCAACCTCTCTCCGTCACATGCAAGCACCAATCCACCCACACCAATACTAACACAGGATACAAAACACACACACTCACACCCGATAACATAAAACGCACATCACACACATGATCACATACAACGTAATGGGCACAAATCACTCACACATGATAAAATGAAACGCACACACACACACTCACACTGGTCCAGGCAAACTAGGAAAGGCATTAGCATTATTGAGGAAATGCTGCTGTCTTCAGTGCGGGCCATGGCCATCCTGAGCCTTACGACGTATACAGACTAATAACACACATAACAAAGCCACTACAACAACTTCGTCTCTCTCCAACACCCCTTCTCCCCTCTCTACACTCTTCAGAAAATAGGAAAAGTAGAAAGTAGCTACGAGGTGCCGTTGTCAAGGCTTATCCTTGAATACCTTCACCTGACCTGACCCCATCCGGGGTTTAGCTGGTCCACAAGGGTGTGTGACATGAACCCAATAGAGAATTTGTGGGCCATCATGTCATGGAGTGGAATGTGGTCCAGGTTAGGATTGGAAATGGCGGGGGGGGTGATCCGTCGCCGCCCTAATATAAGTTGGAACATTTTAAAATCAGCTCCAATGAGAATACAGGAGGTAGTTGTTGTTGTTGTTCCCTAAGCTGCCTGGCCGAACAGCCCCGAGTCCCTGAGGAAGGCCATGGCCACGATCGGGCTTTCCCACAGAGCTCTCATTGAGTGTAGATTGTGTTGTTGGCGTAAGTGGTTGTGTGAAATGCAGTCTACAGGAGGTAGTTGATGCAGCTTGTGGGTGGAGATCATATTGATTGAATATATATAAATTGTAATGTTTACATTTAAGAACCCTTTATATATATTATATAATGTGTATGTGTTTCCAATGTTCACCGTAACATAATGATGGTGAAATAATACATATTAAATTAAATTCAAGGTAACATACACAGAGCTATAGTATACTTTTAAATAAGTTTGGAGGATAATTTAAACAATTCGAAGTCAAAATATAAAAGCCTAAACAATTTGTATCAACTTTAAAACAACATAACCAGATTGCTTGGATTATCGTTAATTGTTCAATTCGATGACTTACTTTATAGTAAATAATTACAATGGGTAGCGCCGAACTGTTTACTGATAATGGGAAGCCACAGTAATTAAGCTAGTAATTAACCCGGGAGCTGCGGGGAGACTCTTAAGAGTTCCCCCGGCGCACTGCGGGAAGACTCTTAAGAGTCAGAGAAAATAAAAATCAACTTTTGACATCGAAAACAAAATATTTTTTTATATTTTTTTTTTTTATTTTATTTTTTTTTTTTGGCCCCTGGGCCATGCAAAATCTCAGTCCTCTACCTCCCCTCCTTCCCCACTTTCCTCCTCTCCTTCAGTTATCACCTATTTTCCCTGTTATTCCCTTATTCTGAGGTATATTTTCGTGCTAACATTAGAAATCCGATTGGAGGTGTGGTCATCACTGATAGCAAGCGAGTGCAAGAGAGAGAGAGAGAGTATCGATCGACTGTGTCTCAGTGGCCTTGGGGGAAATTGGCGGGAAAGCAGATTGCCTCACCCATACATTATACAACTCGCGGGCTATATCTCCGATTTTGACCATCCAAACGCTGTTTTCACTCGTTTTATTGTTGTTTCAGGTTAATACCTTTATAATCAACCCATAATAGGCGCATATGGATAAATATTAATGCTATTAATGGCACAATGAATATTTTAGTGACGGAAACACCTCAAATACGTCAGCACAGGGGGACGTTTCCAATTACCCCCATGCGCACTTCAGAGGTTAAGAATTCACTGAGTAAAGTATAATGCAATAATCATAGCATGTCATATTTCATGTTAAGGTAGATTATGAATTGGTCAACCACAGTGCTGTGAATAGTGGTATGGAAGAAAACAAGATTTACTCTAATATAAAAAAAAAAAAAAATATTACAAAGAAACACGTTTCGGCTCATCTAAAGTGTTTTCTCTAACTGAGCCGATATTACCTTGTCTTTATGATATATATATATATATTTGGTTATAATTTGGTCCAAGCTAGATTAGAATGTGATCCAACTTGTCTTGATGCGTGGATTGTAACATCCCGTTTCAATTACTTATATATTTATACGATTGTTCACACTAACCAGGATGCCAAGGTTGACAACTTTGAGTGTTTTGCAACGGAGCATATCTTTATTTTCTATAACACATTGTATAAGGTAAAAAATAGAATACGAGTTAATAATTGAGAATCAGTAAAGGTAAAAAGAAAAGTATTATTAAAACACCAAAGTAATTTTATGGACAGCTTTGAACACGATGATGAGGAAAATTATATATTCGGTTAGGAGAGAGAAGGGGGAGAGAAAAAGAGAGAAGGGGGGAGATAGGGGAAGGCAGCAGAGAGAAGGGGAGGAGGGGGGAATGGGAAGTTCGAAGGAGAGAAACTTGATTGTCTGTATATTAAATTCCATAAATAACGCAACACCTGATGTGTGTTACTTATTCGTGATCAGGCATGGGCTAATCTAATAATATAGCCTGTGTGTTATGTTAAAATAAACTTATTCTGCGTGCTGTTGTAGAACACACACACACACACACACACGTTTGACTCCTCTTCCTTCCAACCTCTATATTAACCCCGCCCCCTTTTATTAGAAGCGATTAAAGGGCCATCTATTAAAAGATAAGTGAACTAACACATTGCCTCAGGCCATGGCAACAAGTTCTGTCATAGACTGTACCTATAAATTTCAGATTAAGTATCTGGACCAAAATTTACCTCTCAATCAATGTCTGAAAGACAGGTAAAAGTCTGAAAAATCGGGTAAGTATTGGAACTATGAAAGACCAAGGTAAATGTCCGGCTAGCCCTTTAATTGCAGATTTATTCTTGCTTGCTTTAGAATTTAAATATATAAAAGACTTAGTTGACAGTAGCAAGAAAAATAAAATCCCAGAAAAATTAGCACTTGCTAAATTGTTAAGTAATAATAGTAGATATATTGATGATATTATCGTTTGCAATTTGTTCAATTTTAATCAAGTTGCTAAATTTATTTACCCTAATTCTATTCCCCTCACACAATGTAACGTAAATTATAAAGTTGAAAATTTTCTTGATATAAATATAGAGATTGTTAATGAACAGTGCATACTTAAAGTATTTCACAAAGTTGATGATTTTAATTTTAACGTAATAAACTTTCCTTTCCCTAGTAGTAATATCGATAGTAAAATAACTTATAATTGTTTTTATTCCCAGTTAATAAGATTTTGTAAAATTTGCACTAAAGTAGATGACTTTTGGGCTAGCGCTAGGTTACTATATACTCTTAGTAGACAGAGGATTTGAGGCAAGTAAATTGTTCCATAAATTTAATCTTTTTAGGGTCAATTATTGTGACTGTATTCTAAAATTTTACATCAATAATTTTAATCAAGCATTTTTAACTTGAAGTTTCTTGTATAACCTCTGCTTACTTTTTGTCTGTATTTATTGTTTATCTTTTTCTTTTTCTTTTTCTTTTTCTATTATTAATATTAATATTGATGATTTTTTTAAATTGATTGTTCTTGTTAAAAGAGTACTCTTTGTTTAAATCTGTTGTTACTTCATATTTTGCAATTATTTGTCTTTATATTATATGTATTCATTGTCGATAGTATCAATTGCTTGCTTTTGCGATTTCCTTAGTTTATTTGTGCGATAAATGTAGGTTATTTGTAGGGTAGTTATTGATAGGGGTCACTTGAGGCATGCTATGCTTACAGGTACCTACCCGATAGCACTATCGTTAGTGAGTGCTGTACTGTATTTTATATATTATTTTGTAATAATATAGATATCTTATCAATATTTGTATTTTGTACTATTGTCAATGTCTCGTCATGTTGCAAATTTGATTTTAAATGAATATTTTGACATTTAACATGTAGTTTCTTTATTCATGCAGAGTTTAGTAAAATTTACCAGAACGTCCCGGACTTCCCAAATTTGACTAATTCCTTGAACGTGACGATAGTGCGTTGTTATGTGTGCGATTGGTTTGCTTGGGAAACAGATTGACTTGCTCATGTAGTAGTGTACACCCTATGTGGTGGATTGTGTTCTTTTATTTCATAGATTTCATTTTAGTAAGCGTTGTTTCCACATAGCGATTTTGATAATTTAATTTGACTTTATATTGTCCTTGTTCCAATTTTGGTTTGTTTAGTTTGCAAGTTTTACATTTTAATTTTAATACATTGTTGTCACGGTTGGACAATGACTGAAAGACCAAGGTGTTTCCCACCTCAAGAAATTCGGCACTTCCATACAGAATCTACCCTTGATTAGTCCAAAAGAAAATGGTCTTACTGTATATTTATTGATGTGAGTATTGTTGAGAATACTGCTTCCTTTTCCTTCTTCGATATTACAAAATTTAATTCATCGTTCTCCCTCTCTTAGATTATTGTAGTGCTTTATGGGTTGGTCTCCGTAATTATTTATTGCAAAAAGTTAAATCAGTGCTAATTATAACAGCGAGGCTTATATTTGGTCTTCCACCGAGAAGCCCCACTATTCTAGACTTAATAGAGTTGCACTGATTGCCAGTTACAGCTAGGATAGAATTTAAACTCTCATGACTTTTAACCCAGGAAGTGTGATAGGCCTCGCAGAAGGCATGGCATTTAAACATGTGTTAAAAGAATCCTTCAAATACCATGCTAGTGCCAGGAAATGTCTAAAAATTGGATGACACTCCTCCCCCTCCCTTTATACCCCACTCTCACTGTCTGCCTCAACTTGACCATATATTTTGGCAATTTTTTTGCAGTTCATGGGTTAATGCTCTAAAGTTTGGTGAAGTTAAGTACCTTGCTGAACTGTTAAAATGTACGTTGGCATACCCGGGTGTAATCCTGCAAAATAATGATGATCCCTTGTTTCTTGATGAACCAGGAGCCATCCAGCAATCTTCTATCTCTGATCAGTCCTTTTCCTACATGTCTCCTATATTGTATTATTAATTGCTGCTATCCCCTATGAGAGTCTCTTGTTGTGATTCAGTGATCTGGTTAAACTAATGTACAAAAAAATAAAAACAAAAATAAATAAAACAAATAAATACAAAAATGCCGCTATCACTGAGACAGTTGAATTTCATTGAATCTTTTAAGGGACAGCTTTAGACCTATTTCCTCTTGAAAAGATGATTTTTGTGAGTGGTACAGTGACAAATTAATGCAGTCTTCTGCTGCTGTAATTTCCATGATTGCATCTTATACTTTATTATGAACAACGCCACATTTCTCATAATTGTGGTGTAACACATTCCGAGTGCTAGTGAATCCCCCCCCCCCGGAAGAACTGACTCTTTCGAGAAACCAAAGACCAGATTTTTATTACAGTCTATCTATCTATCTATTGCCTGACGCCGTGATCCCCGAAGGGGTGGAAACGAACGAACCGCCCCCATGCACCTCTGTCCCCAGTCAGTTGACGCCCCTCCCCCCAACCAGCACCGCCTTCGTTTATATACTTCCTCACTCCATCCTTCTACCTCTCTTTTGGTCTACTTCTCCCTCTCTGTCCCTCCACCTCGCTCTCGTACACCCTCTTAGTCATTCTCTCGCTTTCCATACGTTCCATATGGCCGAACCATCTCAAGTTGTTCCTTTTCACACTTTCCAGCACATCTACCTCCACACCACACCTCCTTACTTCCTCATTAGTCTGTCTATCCCTCCATGTAACTCTGCACGCACTTCATAAGTAATTCATTTCCACTGCTCTCACTCTTGGTCTGAGTCTCTCAACCAACGTCCATGCTTCGCTTCCGCAAGTCAGTTTCAGGATTACCACACTGTCATGCAAGGACTTCTTCACTTCCATACTGACCACCCTATTTCTTGTTACTGCTTTCAGCATTCCTACAACCCTCTTCCCCTGTTGTACCCTCTCCCGCAATTCTTCATCCATAGTCCCATCTTTACTCAACACACTGCACAGATACTTAAAAGAGTGGACGATCTCCATAGCCTGACCGTTCAGCTTCACCTCACACTCTGTGACTTCACCCCTTTCGAAGACCATAACCTTGCTCTTCCCCGCATTTCCCTTCAAATTCCGTTTTTCGCACACTGTTCCAGACTCATTTACCAGACCCTGCAACTCCCATTCATTATCACTCATCAGAACTGTATCATCCGCAAACAGCAGTATAGGTAGCTTCCACTCAATTCCCTCCCTTTTCAGCGATACACCAACATCCACTGCTCTTGATAGTATTTCTTTCATGACTCCATCCATATATACGGTAAACAACCACGGGGACATCACACACCCCTGTTTCAAACCAACATTCAGGTCAAAGAACTCGCTCTGCTCACTCTCCACACGTACTGCTGCCTTTGCACCCTCATACATGCTCTTCACTGCTTTCAGCAACTTGCCATCTACTCCGTATATTCTAAGTACTTTCCACAAACCTTCTCTATCCACTCTGTCATAGGCCTTCTCCAAGTCCATAAAGGCAACATACACCTTTTGTTTCTTCTCCAGATATTTCTTCACAACACAATTCAGGGTAAATATCTGATCTACACATCCTCTTCCCTTCCTAAAACCTCCCTGCTCGTCGCCTATCCATTTCTCCGTTCTCACTCTCACTCTCTCAATCACTAACCTACTGTATACCTTCCCTACTACGCTTAGAAGACATATTCCTCGGTGGTTACCACACACTCCTCTTTCCCCTTTGCCCTTATATAGGGGGACTATTATGCCAGTCTTCCAGTCATCGGGTGCACTCCCCTTCTCCCATGCTAGTTTGCACATTTTCCATACCCATTCGATCACTATCTCACCACCATACCTCAACATTTCCCCACACACTCCATCTGTTCCTGGTGCTTTCCCCAACTTCACTCTTTTCATGGCTTCCCACACTTCTGACCTCCTGATCCCCACCTCCTCCTCCACTACTTCTCTTCTTCTCCCTCCCATACCATATCCAGCTATGTTTGCTGGCTCTTCATTCCTTACATTTAGCAACTCATTGAAGTACTCCCTCCATCTTTCGACTCTCTTGCTTCTCGGCTAGCATTCTCCCATTCTTATCTTTCACACCCTTACTGTTTCCCTTGCTACCTTCCCTAACTTTCTTGACTTCTTTCCAGAACAGTTTCTTACTCTCCCTCCATTTTACACTCAAATTCCGTCCAAATTCCTCATCTATTCTTCTCTTACTTTCCTTCACTACTCTCTTCACCACCCTCTTACTCTCCACGTACCTCGCTCGTTTCTGTCTCTCGAAATCTTCATTCCCTCTACTACCCAACCACTCTCTATATGCTTTCTTCTTTTCTTCCACAGTTATTCTTACCTCTTCTGTCCACCATGCTGTACCTTTCACTCCCCTCCCTCTTCTCCTCACTCCACACACCACCTCACATGCTGCACAGATCTCATCCTTAAACACCTTGCTCATCTCCTCCACTTCCTCCATAACTTCCAGGTCGAACCCACCTAGTCGTCTTTTCACTGCTCTCCTGTACTCCTCCCTGACTTCCTCCTCCTGCAACCTCTCCACCCTCCTCACCATTCTACCCTCCTCTCGCCTCCCTCCAGCTCTCGTCACCCACTTCTTTTGTATCCTAACCTTAGCTACCACTACATAATGATCAGACAGACCCCCTCCAATACCCCTAGCATCCAGCACAGATTTCTTCATTCGTTCATCCACACATACATAATCAATCAATGACTTTCGTTCCACCACTGTCTCATCCTCCATCGTCCACACCCGTTTCTATGTGTACCTGTGGATCATTCTGTGTCGGAAGAAGGTGTTGGCTATCCACAGCCTCCTCCCCACACATACGTCCACAAGTGCACTACCATTTCCATTCACCTCTGATGGTACCCCCCACCCTCCCACCACTCCCTCAACTTTCCTATCACCCACCTTACCATTCATATCCCCAATCAGAAATATTCTTTCGTTCTTGTCAAACTTCTCCAGGCACGCCTCCACATTCATCCAGAACTCCTCTTTCTTGCTTTCAAGTTTATCCTCTGTCGGGGCATACAGTACAGTATAATATTTATTATTATTATTATTATTATTATTATTAGTAGTAGTAGTAGTAGTAGTACTATTATTATTATTATTATTATTATTATTATTATTATTATTATTCCTTTGCCAGACTGTTCCACCACCGACTGCTGTACCGTCACATCCACAAGATCCACCACACCTGGCAGAGTCCCGTGTCTGTGTCGGCCTCGTACGCCCACCCCATAGAACACCTGGTGTCCAATACCCTGCCACACTTCACGGGACCCCTGGTGCTTGGGGCCCATCCCTTCACCATCTGGCTCTGGTTTGCCTTGGGTAACATCTACACTCTGGCCCATCACAGTGGTTACCATCTACCCTTCCTCCCATCACCTCAGTTCCACGACTATCATCATCTCAAGTAAGGAAAAAAACATCTCTAGTCTTTAGTTTTTAATAAGGATTGAGTGAAGCTTGTTAATAGTATGGAAGTGGAGGTCATATTAGGGTAGGTTGGCTGGCAGATGGGCATCACCCATTGGAGGGAAGGATGGTAATAAGTTAATCAAGGAAGACCTGGAATGAGGTCCTGAGGAAGATTCTCAGGGTAAACCCTACCGGTCCGAGGAAGGTCTTTTGGGGCTTCCCTGTTTCACTCCATTAGTTTGGAGATTTAATATGTTTTACCCCATTAGTTTGGCAAATGGCAACAATAAGAGGCTTTACCCCATTGAGGTATCTATTTTTTTCTGGATGAGTGATAATAAGCCTCTAGCTTAAAAGACATATTTTGCTATAAAAAAATATAAAAATTTATCTTGAAGAGGGTCTGAGTGGGCATTTTTATTGTTATATTAACACTTACGCTGCGGGCATATTTCCGCCATATTAGGGCTCATTCAGGCACTCCTGATTGATTAAGCAAGTGTCTCAATTAAATTAAATGTATTTAGCCAAACACTAGAAGAAAATAGCTTCAAAATGACACCAAAACGAGCTTCGTAGCTCACGGGCTACACCCGCAGCGCTACCATAGACATTAGCTAAAATGAGCAGTTATCGCTAATGTCACGCTACATTTGCCTTTGGTAGCCCTGTATATCTAGCGAGAGTATGGCTCATGCTCCTCAGTGCACCGGCCGGCTGGCTGGAGGAAGGACGGGTTGCCTGTCGCACTCCCTCGCACTCGATTCTACAGGCTTTAAGAGCCTTTAAAAGCCTGTAAATTGCCATGGCGTTCCGAAACGTCTCCTGCGGTCAATGGGTTAAGGGACGTCTGGAAGAGTGTGTTTCTTAGACTAGGGAACTAATTAAAATACATTACTCAAAAATAGCTAAAACAAACTAGATCCTAAATAATAATTAAACAAAAGTATCATAATAACCCAAAAGACATCAGAACAGATTAAAGAATTTGACAGGTGGACTGCAGGGGACTATAGCAGCATGGAGAACAGCCATCTGGTGGTCTTGGCATGCCCGTGCAAAACATGAAACTGGTAATGATCTTCATTTTGTAGCTAATTAACATAAACTCTGTCATTTACAATTATTTTAGCTTTCCTTCTTTGCTTTTATGTGGATATGATTGCAGATTCAACGAATGTTATGGATCACTTGGGATTTTGGACCAATACCACGGAACTGACCGCAAGTACCGCAAGTCTATCAACTCCCTTAAGCACGGTGTCTACTATTCCCTCAGTCCACCCACCGTAGACCCTGCCCAGTTGAAGAAGTTGACATGAGAGACTTGATCTGGTACATCTATACTCCACAGACTTTGGTCTCATCCTGAAAGCACTGCTCGTTTTCTAACCTCAAATCATCCACTGTAGAGATATATAGTTTGCCTACTTGTACTTGAAAACTCCCTTACACTAGATAAATTAAGCATGTTATTTGCCAGACCCCATTTCCTGATTGCTTATATTTTTCATTGTGATCTCAAATATTTGTCCACTTGTAGGCCCATGGTAGTAATTTGTAGTAACACCGCACTTTGTGTGGAGCACCCGATCTTTAAATTTATGTTTATGTGTGTGTATATGTACTGTATGTGCCTGTAAATGGAGATTGGAGAAAGAGGAACAATAATGTAATCAGTATTTTGTCATGCTGGTTTCCTGCAGGAAATGCCAGCATGCCAAAGCAATAAATAAATAAAATAATATGTATCACTACTCTACAGTTAGTATCTCACTCCATGATAAATTCCTCCATAACGCATGGTCCGTTGTCGTTGTATGGGGGGAGAGAGCAGGGAGAGAGAGAAGGCAGAGCAGAAGAGGGAGGAGAGAGAGAAGGGAGACCAGAAGAGGGAGGGAGGAGAGAGAAGGGGGAGCAGAAGAGAGAGAGACAGAGAGACAGAGAGAAGCAGAAGAGGGGAGAGTGAGATTAAGTAATGAAGGATGTTAGGCATAATAAGTCACTATATAGAAAAAACAGAACAGTGTAAGGGGGGTGGGGGAGCTATCTAATTATTGAATGACGCCACTATAATATTGGCCCCTAACCTATATGATGCTTATCAAACAATATGTACATATTTTATTTAATACACATGCAAATGGAAATCGTATACATATTAATATTCAATAATAACTACATTACTTCTATTACTATAAACACTACTACTATCTATCTATTGCCTCACGCCGTCATCCACGAAGGGGTACCCACTACTAATAAAGATAATAACACTATATAATACAAAAACAATAAATTTAATCACTCTCTAACTCTCTATATAATACAATAAACAATCTAATTAAAACAATCAATACAATCACACATTAATATCTATCGGATCTATCAAATTAATGCCATAATTATCAATCTAACTTTAATATCTATCACATACAATAATTACAAACAACTAATATCTAAGTCTCGAGTCGGCCACCCCAAGCTAAGGGTTAAGTGCCTCAGTATAATACATAGGCCTACATAAATACAGTCTCGAGTTGTGCATCTTTCTGAATCCTCAAACTCCACATATCATCACAACATTTATATACTAGGTCAAAATTAGTAACACCATTTCATTCCGTTCGGAATAGCTACACACATTTAAAGCCACGATTTGTGACATGAGTGTACTGCATATATAAATAATTAAAATAAACATATGTCTCGATTCGGCCACCCCCCACCCCCGCTATGGGGTATATGCCTGAGTATATACATAGCCTACGCACCTATAACACAATCAACATAATGTAATAATATGTATCTAAGTTGGGTATCTACCTATAAATATGAATCAAATACAATGTAAGTTATCAATCTATCTCAAACTCATTACAAAATACATTCATAATCAATCAAAAAATATAATAACAATCTCTCGAGTCGGCCACCCCAAGCTAAGGGTTATGTGCCTCACTATAATACATAGGCCTACATAAATACAGTTTCGAGTTGTCCATCTTTCAAATTCATCAAACTCCACATATGATCACTCAAAATGTAGATTCTAAGTCAAATACACTCAACATTTATATACAAAGTCAAAATACTAAGACAATTTCATTCCCTTCGAAATACCTAAAAATACATTTAAAGCCACGATTTGGGACATTGAGTGTACTGCATGTCAAAATAATTAAAATAAACACTCTCAATTCAGCCACCCCACCAGCTATGGGGTATAATTATGCCTGAGTATATATATAGCCTACACACGTATAACACAATCAACATAATGTAATAATAGGTATCTAATACAATAAATATATTTTTCCCTTGCCCCTCAACTTTCTCTTCATAATTGCTGAGGGGCACAGGGCCCTGGGTGGGGCTTTGGTTTCCCGGGCGTTTCCGCACCCTCCTTAGCTCCCCGCCATGGAGTGGCTTCGGTCACCCAGGCTTTATTGTGGTCGGCGGGGAGGGTTCTGTGGGGGCACTCGGTTATGGCCTTGGAATTGCTCGGGGCCTTGGGGCTGTTCGGCCAGGCAGCTTGGGGAACAACAACAACAACAACAACATAAATATATTTGTTTCATATTTATACCTTCATACTTAACTTACATATCTATCTATCTGAACATAATTACAAACTATATTTATACTGTCCTTGTCCCACTTTTGGTTTGTTTAGTTTGCAAGTTTTACATTTGCATTCATAATCAAGCAAAAACAATATTAACAATCTAAATTACCTATTTAAATTGAACACTTCAAACAGATCTATCTTATTATTGCCAGAAGCCAGTCCCTGAGTGGGTGGCCACGAATGACCCGCCTCCATATGCTGACGCAACTCACTCAATTATCTAGCATGTAGAGATGCACTTTTTAACGCCATATACTCCCTTCATTTAACAGGGCTAGGGCGTGCCCTTGTAAGAGGGACTTTTACATTATACTGTACTGGAATTTTAATAACTAATTTAACACCACACTTATCGATACACAATGCAAAATTATAAAACTACACTGTCTGCATCAACTTCTTGCCAACTTTTCATCATTATCTACATATTTCACTACAACAACAAATATTTCTCGGAATCGACCAGCCACACAAACGGCTGACGGACCGCGAAAGTGCTCCCGCAACTTTAAGTCTTGTTTCTGTTCAGGCTCTGTCTAGTGTCGGCCACCCACAGCAAAGGGCTATTTGCCTAAGATATACATACACATACATACAACACTATATACTTGTCTATTGTTGGCCACCCCCAGCAAGAGGGTATTTGCCTGAGATATACATACACATACATACATACATACATACAAAACTATATACTTGTCTAGTGTCGGCCACCCCCAGCAAAGGGCTATTTGCCTAACATATACATACACATACACACATACAAAACTATATACTGTAATATGAAAATATGACATTTACCATCACCTGGAATAAATAACACAATAGCTTCCTAACGTTCAATCAATTATATCAAATCTAAAATGAAAAACCAACAACTTCCATTGTAAAACTTAACAAATAAACAAACCAACAGTGGGACAAACACAATATAAACTACAAATAACTAAACCAGTATCACACAAGAGCAGTAAACATTCGATGCTTAACATTATTCTGGCAACATTTCTGCAAAAGTTTCCACGGGCATCCGAAACAAAACTGACCAAACATGATTTTAACTGACAAATATTTGTAAAGTTGACCTCATATGCTGCCAGACCAGTGTTAACCCTTTCAGTACCAGCGACGTGTCTTACCTTTTTACTATTTGACACACTTGTGTGCAGCTTAGGAAGGATATGTGCTAGGTAAAAGCCTTGGTTGAGTCAGTCGAAGCCTGATAATTGCTACAGATCCTTCCTAATCTGAATACAAGCGTCCAATAGTCCTAATAATACTGTATTAACAAAAGGACGTCAACGCTACTGTACGGGTTAATGATAAATATCGAGGGAAAAACCGCTCGTGTCATACCACCTTTACACTAGTCATACCTTCCACATAATATACAGTAGTAAACACATTGCCCGGGGTGGCATACTCGAGACAGACTGAACCAAAACTACATTTATAGTTCCAATTCTTAGGGTCCTTCACCACTTTAGCGTTCCCTCCCCCCTTTCTCTGGTGAACTTTATCAGGAGTCCTACTAATCCTAACATATATTGAATACTAATACTCTTTCTCTTTTCTGTGCAGCTTAGAAAGGATCCTCCTCAGTATTGCTATTCGGTACTGAGTGCTGATGATAGTTGTGGCTCGAGATATCTTTTCACCTCAACTAGGGGTTCCAGTTTTTGCATTGTTTGTATAACGTAACCAGTTGGGGGGATTGTGTGCATCTTTGGTACCCAGAGAGCCTGGAAGTTGCGAATGAACTTTTCTCTTTATTGGCATTTGCTTATTTAATGATTTCTTTCTTGGCATATATTTATTTATTGGCATATTAACGTAACATCAGACGGATTGTAAGGGGTGTGTGTGGTTTGTTTGTCCCTCGTATTGTGACTGCATATTTACTTGTGTTTTTCCATATAATATGTTTCTTCTCTTCTGTGTTTAGCCGCACCCTTGGCTTTGTTAAGGGAGCCAGTATACTTCGGTATTAGTGGAGGGGTAAGAAAATTATTCCTCGCTGGCATAATAGCTTTAGTATTTTATTTTATTCCTGCAGTGGCGTGTGTAAATTACCAGCCGATCATTATTTATTTTATGTGCTATACTGTATTTTAGCTAGGGGTCTAGTCTATTTGGAATTCCTGCATATTTACTTGTGTTTTTCCATATACTGTTGTTGTTCCCCAGGCTGTCTGGCCGAACAGCCCCAAGGTCCCGAGCAAAGCCAAGGCAATAAACGAGCGCCCCCCACAAAACCCTCCCTGCTTATCACTAACAAAGCCCGGGTGACCGAAGCCACTCCAAGGCAGGGAGCTGAGGAGGGTGCAGAAACGCCCGGGAAACCAAAGCCCCACCCAAGGCCCTGTGCCCCTCAGCAATTATGAAGGGAAAGTTGAGGGGCAAGGGAAAAATGTGACGCTTTTGCTCCCAATATGCCAACTTCTAGATTGGAAGTAGGGAGGTCAATCCACGGAAAAGACGCCTTCACTTGAGATCTAGAAGATATATAAGTAAAAGGAACAGTCAGAGTAAGCTATGGGTATGGCTGCGGCAGGCATCGCTCGGCTCTCACTCTGATAAACCAGCCCATCGCCACATGTCTAGAACCCAATCCTCTCAGCATCAGCTAGGAAAGGTCCTAGAAAGCCGCCTTTGGCGGGGGGATAGCTCCCCTATTTCAACTCTTTTCGGGGTTGGGCACCCGCCCATATACTGTATACTGTAATATGTTTCTTCTCTTCTGTGTTTAGCCGCACCCTTGGCTTTGTTAAGGGAGCCAGTATACTTCGGTATTCGTGGAGGGGTAAGAAAATGTTTCCTCGCTGGCATAATAGCTTTAGTATTTTATTTTATTCCTGCAGTGGCGTGTGTAAACTACCAGCCGATCATTATTTATTTTATGTGCATTATTTTAGCTAGGGGTCTAGTCTATTGGGAATGCCTGGTTCGAAGTAGAGGATGGAGGACTTCAATAGTCTTTCAGTTACAGGGAGGATTACTTCGGCCCAGGCCAACTGATAGACTGGACAAAATAGACTTTGGCATTTTATATTTGTGTTACAGTGCGCCGCAGGTAGGCTGTGTTTGCCTACCTGGGTATTCTTTCTCAGCTTAGCACGAGCACTGACACAATTATAAAAGCCAGTTGAGTTGAAGTCGGCTTAGGACGCCTCAACGATTGTTAGGATAATCTTAGGTGGGTGATGGTTGATAGGTGTTTGTTTGATCCTTGATTCATTCGTTTATGCTTGATACTTGCTTCAGTATTTTGGCATTCATTGTTGGCATGTATTTACCGTAATTGTATTAACGTAGATTAAATCAGAGCTTTCTCTTCTCTGTGCAGCTTAGAAAGGATCCTCCTCAGTATTGCTATTCGGTACTGAGTGTTGATGATAGTTGTGGCTCAAGCTATCTTTTCACCACAACTAGGGGTTCCTGTTTTTGCATTGTTTGTATAACGTAACCAGTTGGGGGGATTGTGTGCATCTTTGGTCCCCAGAGAGCCTGGAAGTTGCGAATGAGCTTTTCTCTTTATTGGCATTTGCTTATTTAATGATTTCTTTCTTGGCATATACAGTATTTATTTATTGGCATATTAACGTAACATCAGACGGATTGTAAGGGGTGTGTGTGGTTTGTTTGTCCCTCGTATTGTGACTGCATATTTACTTGTGTTTTTCCATATAATATGTTTCTTCTCTTCTGTGTTTAGCCGCACCCTTGGCTTTGTTAAGGGAGCCAGTATACTTCGGTATTAGTGGAGGGGTAAGAAAATTATTCCTCGCTGGCATAATAGCTTTAGTATTTTATTTTATTTTAATGTAAATCAGAGCTTTCTCTTCTCTGTGCAGCTTAGAAAGGATTCTCCTCAGTATTGATATTCGGTACTGAGTGTTGATGATAGTTGTGGCTCAAGATATCTTTTCACCACAACTAGGGGTTCCAGTTGTTTCATTGTATAACGGAACCAGTTGGGGATTGTCTACACCATTGGTCCCCAGAGAGCCTGGAATTTGCGAATGAGCTCTGTTCTGTTGCGATAGGCTGTGCTACGAGTTGAGGCTACTGAGGTACTGAGTATTTACTTGTCTGTGTTAGTCCAAGGACTAGAAGCCTCTACTGTCAGTCGTAACAGTGGCGACCTCTTCAGGATCTTTTTTAAGCTGAATTACCTTTTTTTGTTATATATATACATCAACCACCATTTAAAAAGAAAATTCTGTTAATTTTGTTTGTGATTTTCGATAGTTGCCCACACAGTCCTTTGTATATTTATATTATTTCATTGACTGAGACTACCCATTGTACCAACCATGGCGAGTAATGTCCCCTTGCATCTCCTAACCGAGTCCGACGCTAGGGCATTCCTCCTCACCCAGCCTGATCGGTTGGAGATTGCTCGCCGTAGATTAAGGGAACTATTGCTGGTGGCAGCTCCGATAACCAGTCGGAGCTGCACTGAGCTCCGAAAAGAGGAGTGTGAGGCATTGGTGCTTGAGTGGGTCATGTCCCATGGGGAGGGCGAACAGTCATCCCCCCCCCCCCCCCCCCCCCCCCGTGAGTGTGGCAAACCTGGCGGGCATCATCAGTCAGGGCAGCATGAGCCATTTTTCTGAGGACTCGCCTGGTTTGGGGACCCCTGGCTTTCCTGCTGCCGTTGTCACACTCGCAGGACGGTTCCCCACTCAAGTTTCCCATGTCCTCACGCACTCTAAATCAGTAACAACACCAGTAATGACTTATCGTTCCCCACTCCACTTTTTGCATTGAAGTGCCCACCGTCCTGGGTTTACCCCGGCTTACCCCACCCAGATAATTCGCCCGACGGCACCCTCTACCCCTCCTGCTGTTGTTAATCCTGATCTTTCTGTGAGAATGATTGAGATGGAGTTGGAGAGAGAGAGAATGAGGCATCAGGCTGAAGAAAGGGAGAGAGAAAGACAGCATGAGGAAAGACAGAGGGTGAGAGAAGCACAGTTAGAAAGAGAGCGCTAGCAGTTTCAGCGAGAGAAGGTGCACGGGTTGGTAATGGTAGAGTTGAGTCAGTGGTGACACGTCTGGTCCGCAGCCTCAAGCTCGTGCCTGCTTTTGACGAAGCGAAGGTATTGGAGTGGTTCCTTCGCTTCGAAAAAAAGGCGCACGAGATTGGGTGGGATCATGGCCGGTGGGTCACACTAGCAGCCAGTGTATTAAAAGGCAAGGGCCTAGAGGCGTATGACAGACTCACTGCAGAGGAACTGGCAGACTATAAGCTTTTCAAAAGATGTGTGTTACAAGCATACGAGTTAAGACCCGAGGCCTACCGTCTTTTGTTTAGAAATGCTCGTAAAAGACCTCATGACAGTCATGTCGAGTTTGATATGTAGTTAAGAAACGCCCTAGATCGCTGGTTGCTGAGTGAAAACATTACCACCTATGCTGAATTCTGGAAACTGCTCCTCCTTGAACACTTCTGCAATGGGGTGGATAAAGAACTACGCGGAAAAATACGAGAGAAGCGAATTAAGCGGACTCGGGAGGCAGCAGTGTGGGCGGATGATAGGATGTTGGCCTTGCGCAGTACTGGGGGCAGGGGCTCAGGTACATCACCTGGTGCGCATCGGCAGCATGCAGGTGTGCCCGCCAGTACACCGTCCGCTCCCAGGGCAGGTGGGGAGAGGATGGGTGCGGATAATATAAATGCTAGAAAATCTAGAACTTATGATTCACGTCAAGTGGTATGCTACTTTTGTCGGCAGAAGGGGCACTTAAATTAAATTAAATTAAAGCCTAATTGCCCAAAATGGAAACAGTTGGTGAGCAAACCCGTATCATTGTTGGTGGGCGTCCCAGCTGATGGGGGATCCGGGCTACGGGGGGAGTTGCAGGGCGTTTGTGTTAAGTCTGGGAAGGAGTCCAGTAAGGAGACCCTCCCAGGCCAGACGACTGTGAGCCCAGTTGGGGACTTCCCGGGTATCGCTGGTAGTAGTTCGCCTTTGGCGAGGGGATAGCTCCCCTGTTTCAACTCTTTTCGGGGTTGGGCACCCGCCCATATATAGTGTAATATGTTTCTTCTCTTCTGTGTTTAGCCGCACCCTTGGCTTTGTTAAGGGAGCCAGTATACTTCGGTATTGGTATTCGTGGAGGGGTAAGAAAATTATTCCTCGCTGGCATAATAGCTTTAGCATTTTATTTTATTCCTGCAGTGGCGTGTGTAAACTACCAGCCGATCATAATTTATTTTATGTGCATTATTTTAGCTAGGGGTCTAGTCTATTGGGAATGCCTGGTTCGAAGTAGAGGATGGAGGACTTCAATAGTCTTTCAGTTACAGGAGGATTACTTCGGCCCAGGCCAACTGATAGACTGGACAAAATAGACTTTGGCGTTTTATATTTGTGTTACAGTGCGCCGCAGGTAGGCTGTGTTTGCCTACCTGGGTATTCTTTCTCAGCTTAGCACGAGCACTGGCACAATTGAGCCTGTTGAGTTGAAGTCGGCTTAGGAAGCCTCAATGGTTGTTAGGATAATCTTAGGTGTTTGGTGGTTGATAGGTGTTTGTTTGATCCTTGATTCATTCGTTTATGCTTGATACTTGCTTCATTATTGTGGCATTCATTGTTGGCATGTATTAACGTAGATTAAATCAGAGCTTTCTCTTCTCTGTGCAGCTTAGAAAGGATCCTCCTCAGTATTGCTATTCGGTACTGAGTGTTGATGATAGTTGTGGCTCAAGATATCTTTTCACCTCAACTAGGGGTTCCAGTTTTTGCATTGTTTGTATAACGTAACCAGTTGGGGGGATTGTGTGCATCTTTGGTCCCCAGAGAGCCTGGAAGTTGCGAATGAGCTTTTCTCTTTATTGGCATTTGCTTATTTAATGATTTCTTTCTTGGCATATATTTATTCATTGGCATATTAACGTAACATCAGACGGATTGTAAGGGGTGTGTGTGGTTTGTTTGTCCCTCGTATTGTGACTGCATATTTACTTGTGTTTTTCCATATAATATGTTTCTCCCAATTGGCTTTATTAAGGGAACCAGTATACTTCGGTATTAGTGGAGGGGTAAGAAAATTATTCCTCGCTGGCATAATAGCTTTAGTATTTTATTTTATTCCTGCAGTGGCGTGTGTAAATTACCAGCCGATCATTATTTATTTTATGTGCTATACTGTATACTGTATACTGTATTTTAGCTAGGGGGTCTAGTCTATTGGGAATTCCTGCATATTTACTTGTGTTTTTCCATATACTGTTGTTGTTGTTGTTCCCCAGGCTGTCTGGCCGAACAGCCCCAAGGTCCCGAGCAAAGCCAAGGCAATAAACGAGCGCCCCCACAAAACCCTCCCTGCTTACCACTATCAAAGCCCGGGTGACCGAAGCCACTCCAAGGCAGGGAGCTGAGGAGGGTGCAGAAACGCCCGGGAAACCAAAGCCCCACCCAAGGCCCTGTGCCCTTCAGCAATTATGAAGGGAAAGTTGAGGGGCAAGGGAAAAATGTGACACTTTGGCTCCCAATCTGCCAACATCTAGGTTGGAAGTAGGGAGGTCAATCCACGGAAAAGACGGCGTCACTTGTGATCTAGAAGATATATAAGTAAAAGGAACAGTCAGAATAAGCTATGGGTATGGCTGCGGCAGAGATCGCTCAGCTCTCACTCTGATAAACCAGCCCTTCGGTACATATCTAGAACCCAATCCTCTCAGCATCAGCTAGGAAAGGTCCTAGAAAGCCGCCTTTGGCGGGGGGATAGCTCCCCTATTTCAACTCCTTTCGGGGTTGGGCACCCGCCCATATACTGTATACTGTAATATGTTTCTTCTCTCCTGTGTTTAGCCGCACCCTTGGCTTTGTTGTTGTTGTTGTTCCCTAAGCTGCCTGGCCGAACAGCCCCGAGTCCCTGAGAAAGGTCATGGCCACGATCGGGCTTTCCCACAGAGCTCTCATTGAGTGTAGATTGTGTTGTTGGCGTAAGTGGTTGTGTGAAATGCAGTCTTCTATGATGTGTTTAATGGTATGGGGTGCTGTGTTACATCCCGGGCAGGCGTCGACAACGGAGTGATCCAGTCTCTTCTGATAGCTCAGGAGAGCTGGATGGTGTCCGCATCTCAGCCTGGCCAGGTGGACTCTGTCCTCGCGAGGAAGGGAGGATTCGGAAGGATGGATTTCGGGAGGTCGTGCATGCAGGTCGTGATTTCGTGTTGTCTGTGAGTGAGTGGATGGATCGGTGAGAGATATGAGTATGGATGTGCTTCTGGAAGTTGGTTCGGGGTGGGCAGGGAGGGAGAGAGGACAATAATTGTGTGTGATACCATGTGCTGGGTGTTGTTTTGATATTTCTTGGTGTCTGTGGGTGTGTTGCCATGTAGTTTAGTGGGTGGTCTTGGTTCGTGGAGGCTGCTGCCAGGAATTGAGTGCCTCTCATGTCCAGATGGTCTTTGACTTTGAGGATTTTGGTTTCTTGATGTAGGTGATCTGTGGGTGCAGTAGCTGTGCAGCCTTGGCTTTGTTAAGGGAGCCAGTATACTTCGGTATTAGTGGAGGGGTAAGAAAATTATTCCTCGCTGGCATAATAGGTTTAGCATTTTATTTTATTTTAACGTAAATCAGAGCTTTCTCTTCTCTGTGCAGCTTAGAAAGGATCCTCCTCAGTATTGCTATTCGGTACTGAGTGTTGATGATAGTTGTGGCTCAAGATATCTTTTCACCACAACTAGGGGTTCCAGTTTTTTCATTGTTTGTATAACGGAACCAGTTGGGGATTGTCTACACCTTTGGTCCCCAGAGAGCCTGGAAGTTGCGAATGAGCTCTGTTCTGTTGCAATAGGCTGTGTTACGAGTTGAGGCTATGGAGGCGCGGTTGGGGGGCTTCGTGGCCAGTGACTAGGGCTTGATGGGGGACGGTTAAGGTTATTGTGGAGGGTACTCAAGAATTGGGAGGATCAAAGTTTTGATTAATTTAATTTTGATATTGACGTTTAAGTTTCTGAGTTTGAATAATGTACTGAGTGCATGGAGTGCTTTACCTTTCCTGTCTCTGACATTTGATATGTACAGTAACTACTACTGGAAATCTTTAAACCGAGTGCCTTGCTGTTGGGTTGAAAATGCAATAGTTCCTCCTCAACCACTAGGTCCTCAATTCTCCTGGAGCCGAGAGGTATAACTGCAAATTTAGTTGTGTTCGTTTTAATTTTCCATTGTTTTCAAATGAATTTAACCTTACAATTTCCCTTCTAGTGTTGGAATTCATCAGATGCTTGGATTTCCCTTCATAACGAGTAATTTGTGTTATGTCGGCATAGCTGATGTTTAGACCTGTGAGAGAATGTGGCGTGCCTCTGGTTTATAGTGTGAAAAGTGTTGGGGACAACACACTGCCCTGAGGGACTTCGCAGTTGGTTTCAAAACTTTCACCTATGTAATTATTTATTTAAATTTTTGCATGTCTGTCTGTTAGAAAATCACATAGCAATTTTTCAAAGACTGAAGGTAAATTTAAGTTGATCAATTTGAATTTTAGGCCTTTGTACCAGACTTTATCAAAAGCTTTTGTTATGTCCCTCAGAACTGTGTGACATTGCCCTCTGTCAGCTTTACTGTTTGCTATTTCCTCTGTAATGAGTGTTAATGCTTATGTTGTACCTCTTTTGCTTCTGAAGCCACATTGTTATCTGAAGTGAAGGTTGTTTGTTTCTAGGAATGATCTGAGGCGAGTGTTTATGAGTCTCTCAAAGGTGTTTCCAGAAGGGATATTGGGCGGCAATTTGTGGGTACTGTATATGTGTTTTTTCCCATGTTTTGAAATGAGTCTTATGATAACTTGACAGTGATGCGTTATAAATTTGACAACATTTTGTGATTGCGGAATCTGGAAGGTGGGACAAAATGACTTTGATTATTCCGTTTTCACCTGCACATGTATTGTTTGGATTTTGTTATTGTTTTAATAACATCGTACTCTGTGATGGGTCTGGTTAAAGGGCAGTGTATTTCTAATTTGGTTAATTCTGAGATGTTATTTGGGTAAGTTCTAAGTAAATTATTTTGAAGACATTGATTTACAAGGTTAATATTTTCATCTTCGTCATCACTATTCTCTTCTTCCTCGTTTAAGATCCTTTCTCAGACTCTTCTGTGTTGTCTTTCTTGTTGTGGAATTTTGAATACTTTGTTTTGTTGATCATCTAAAAGGTAGTGTGTCTAAGGTGCAGTATCTCCAGTTAGTGAGTTTACTTTAGTCCAGAAGGTTTGAGGTTCATGATAAGAGTGTGATAGTTGAGTAAGTTTTCTAGCCCAGTTATTATCGTTTTCATCTTTGAGTGTTTGTTTTAGAGTGGCCCTGTAGGTTTCTATATCTGGCAAGTTTTATATTATAATAGTGAAAATTAGTCCACCCATGGATGTCTGCGTGTTGTCTTAATGCATTGTATTGTTGAATTATTACTTGGGTATTATGCGTAGGATTGTTCCCTACTGGTCTTTTATATTGTGTTTTTGGAATGTGTTCGTTGATGGCTGTATTTATCTTAGTGTACCATTGCTCAATTTAATTATATAATTCTTTAAGTGTAACATTGTTTAGGTTAGTTTGGTGTGTTCTGAAATATGATTTTGGAATTCTGATGATAATTTGGTCTTGGGAGAATTGGAATTAGTATGTATGTATACTGTATACACTGGCACTTACGCCAGTTATTGGAATTAGTATTGAGTGATAATTTACAACTATATTAATTATTAAGTGATCGCTTTTTAAAAGTCCTTGATTTGTGTTTATATAATGGTACAGTAGGTATTATGATTACTCAACATGATATCAGGTGTCATGGCTGAGTTTGCTGTGTGAAAAGTAGGAAAGTGTGGTCCTATGTGTTGGATTATACCTGCTGTAATGAGTATTCAATTGTCTACCTACTGTGTTTGTGTCTCTGTATCTAAAATTAGGCTGGTCTTGATTCTTCCAAGTATTTATGGCTGGTACTGGAAGTTGCACTGCATGCTGATTGGTTGGTTACATCCATGTGTCTCGGAAAGACCAGTTTTCCATCAACCGCTCCTCTCCTGCCTGTCTGTTTGTTACTGCACCAATTTTCCCATTATAGCAACAAGATAATGTGTTTTTATAGTGTTTCACTACGGGTTATATAACAGACTACCACTGACCATGAGACAACTAAGTTCTGTTGAGTGCTTCAAGAGACAACTTAAGACTTTTCTCTTTGAAAGAAGCTATGACCTCGAGGAGGCTAAGAACCCTCCTCCCCTTCTATAATTCTCCTACTCGACGAGACAGAGAAACGGTCGAGGGAACGCGAAAGCGGTCCCGGACCCTAAGAATTGGAACTTTAAATGTTGTTTCTGTTTGGAGTGGGCCATCCCCAGCTATGGGGTATGTGCCTGAATATATACCTACAGTAAATACATACATGCATACAATATTGTGTTTCACTAGCAATAAATATAAAGATAGCAGTACAGTATAGATCTTCAAGTAATTTACTTGGGACCCAAATTCACTCACTCATATACTGTATTTTATGGCAAACATCCGGGATTCTCTTCTCCCTTATAATTAATGTAGCTCCGTGACCGGTCTCATTGCTATGTTACCTGAGGCATTTATCGTCTCCACGACAATGCCAGAGCACCTTGCAGCTTTTCCATCCTTCATTTTATTTATTGAGCTGCTCACAGCAGTTGGCGCTATCAATCGGTGTGGGGGGGGGGGGGTTAATTACTGTGTTGCTCTTTATTCTACTCAAACTCTGCGTTGAGTATTAGTTCATAGGATTGGGTGTCGTTTAGGCCGGGATCAGTTTTAACCATAGGACGTTTAAACTTAAACAACTTGAAGCTGTGTGTGTCCAGACATTTTGATTCTAATGTACTGTACCTTGAATTTGGCTCTGTCACTCTTTTTAACTTTGAGGGAGACACTTGTTACAAGCAGATCTGTCTTTTGTCTCCTTCATTCACATAGAAAAATAATCGGTGATCACTTTATGCCGTGGGTCATGTAGTCCGAGATATTGAGAACCTAATAACTGAGTCGGTTAATATTAATAGCTCGATATTTCAGTATTTAGGCGTAAATATTGCATTTACTATACAATGGTAATATGAAAACAAGAGCATGTTGTTGGAAATTTATTTTGAAATCCATGTACAGTTACTCGTCTGTCAATGCACAGTTGTCAAAGCATTTTTATATTCGCGCAGGGACTGAACGTGTGAACGAAAACTGCTTAGGCTACACTGGCATGAAAATGGTGAATACGGTGGAGCTGCTGACCCGGACCACGGACAAAAATAACAGGCCAGAGCTGCTGGCCAAGTGAGGCGCCGTGATTTCACACTGCGGAGCTACGCATCACTACACACAAAAAAAGGTTAGTTGCTGCAGTAGAAATGTCAACCTACTGTATGCCTATATGTTAAGTCATGAAAACTAAGGTTGAGTGTCAGTGAGGGGTGATTTGTGTGGGATTTGGTGGGCAGACGGATCAAAAAGGGGGCTTTGGGAAAATGGGCAGTGAGTAGGTACGGTACTTTTAACATGTAAACAAATTGTTTTTGTCAATGCGGTCTGGATTGTGTGTCAATTGTTGTTGTTGCCCCAAGATGCCCTTTATGTGAATCCTGAGGCGTACAGGTAGTCCACCACCTTTATCGGGTGGGTCCTGAGATCTCTAAGTGAGATTATAATTATACAGAACATTAAATAACTCCACTGCCCAACACTTCTCCCACACTGACATAACTTCAACATTGTATGTATATGATAAATAGTACCTATCATGTATCTATCATATATCTATGTGCATTAGTATCACGAAAATATCATGCCCTGGTGGGGGCACGAACTCTCGACCCTTGGTTGTGAGGCAGACACCTTACCAGTTAGACCAATAGAGATATCCCACTTGGCCTGTTCGGCTCAGGGTATTTCCGCATCCGAGGTCTGTTGAGGTAGCCTATTTTCACTGACTTTACAGGTGAGCTATGTGTTAGTCTTAATTAACCGCTTTAACCCTTTGGCTGCGGCTATGTTTGGGGTATTTAGGGCATATTCAGGCACTCCTGAATGATAAATCAAGCATCTGCATTAACCTAAGACGTGCGCATGGGGGGTATGAGACACCACACTCCTGTGCGCACGTATTTGAGCTGTTCCCATCACTAACATCGTTATTTTACCATAAATAGCATTAATACTTATCCATATGCGCCTATTATAGGTTGATTATAAAGGTATTAACCTGTTACAACAATAAAACAGGTGGAAACAGTGTTTGGATGGTCAAAATCGGCGATACAGGCCAGGAGTTACATTATGTATGGCTGAGGCAACCTCCCTCCCCTCCCCTTGTCTGGAGAGACACTGTTACGCAATAGTCTCTCTCTCGCTCTTTCCCACGCTTGGTAACAGTGATGACAACGCCCTGCTACCAACTCGCTAATGTTAGCACGAAAATAGACCACAGAATAAGGGAATAACAGGGAAAATAGGTGATAACTGAAGGAGGGGAGGAAAGTGGGGAAGGAGGGGAGGTAGAGGAGTGATATGTGGCATGGCCCAGGGGCAAAACAAAAAATAAAAAATAAAAAAACAAAAACAATTTTTTTTTTTTTTTGGGTGTTTTAAATATTTATTTTATTTTTTTCCCAGCCTCTTATTTACTCTTAAGAGTCTTCCCGCAGTCCGCCGGGGGAACTCTTAAGAGTCTCCCTGCAGTTCCCGGGTTAAATGAAGTGTATTCTGCCGAAAACTGGGCGAAAATAGCTTAAAAATTACACCAGAACGGACCCTGTACGTGGTCTGGTTCACCCGCAGTGGTCCCAGTGAAACGCGGGAACCCCGCTATTATGTAACACTCGCTCGCTTGGCTACACTGGTGAGAGAGACAGAGAGAGACCCGCGCGAGACACAGCCTAGCTCAGTGAGCTAGCGGTGCTCTGAGGGTCGGAGGTGGGCCCCTCACGCTCCCGCCCACTGACACTCGATTTTTATGTTTTTTTACAGGCTTTTAAAGCCTGGAAATTGCTGTAACTTGCCAAAACATTCCAGAACATCACCCGCAGCGAAAGGGTTAACATCGAGGATCAATATCATTCTTCGTCACTCATGAATGGTTTTTTTTATGTAGACCCTAAATTATATTATTATCTTTGTTAGAATGCCAATAAGTCTTACGATGGCTGCAGACCATGGATATTCGTCCACAACCATCACACAAATAGTTACTAGATTAACCTCTGAAGTGCGCATGGGGGTAATTGGAAACGTCCCCCTGTGCTGACGTATTTGAGGTGTTTCCGTCACTAAAATATTCATTGTGCCATTAATAGCATTAATATTTATCCATATGCGCCTATTATGGGTTGATTATAAAGGTATTAACCTGAAACAACAATAAAACGAGTGAAAACAGCGTTTGGATGGTCAAAATCGGAGATATAACCCGCGAGTTGTATAATGTATGGGTGAGGCAATCTGCTTTCCCGCCAATTTCCCCCAAGGCCACTGAGACGCAGTCGATCGATACTCTCTCTCTCTCTCTTGCACCCGCTTGCTATCAGTGATGACCACACCCTCCAATCGGATTTCTAATGTTAGCACGAAAATATACCTCAGAATAAGGGAATAACAGGGAAAATAGGTGATAACTGAAGGAGAGGAGGAAAGTGGGGAAGGAGGGGAGGTAGAGGACTGAGATTTTTGCATGGCCCAGGGGCCAAAAAAAAAAAAAAATAAAAAAAAAAAAATATAAATTTTTTTTTTTTTTTCGATGTCAAAAGTTGATTTTTATTTTCTCTGACTCTTAAGAGTCTTCCCGCAGTGCGCCGGGGGAACTCTTAAGAGTCTCCCCGCAGCTCCCGGGTTAAGGACATGTGTTCGAAAAATTCAGACAAATATCTTCTCTTTGATAGCCTACTTATCTGAAACTTTCTAATACATTATGTACACATCACAACACTTTCATAACACGTTTCTGGCAAACAAAAAGACCGAATATTTACAAGTCATAGATAATTAGTTCTCAGGATTATCATCACGCATCTGGCGTGAGTTGTGAACAGTGTTTTTTTTATGAGTATCCCATCACAATTTAAAGTTTTCTTTGTCTGTCACCCCCTCCCACAGCTTACTGAAGAAAACGGTAGTTTTCAAAATACGGTAATAAGTGATGGAAGGGTAGTCTGAAGATTAATTATGGCCTTATGTTTACACTGACCATGCTCTCTTCACATGACACTGCCAGGGCAGCATAGGCTACCACATAATTATGCAATGTAGTATATTTTTGTAAATATTAGGATATATAGGGGTGTCCGTAGGGAAGCGTATTTTCAAGAGGAAAAGTATCACAAGGGCCTGTAGGTAGCGAACAACATCTATATTTTGGTACCAACGTTTCGACATATCAACTTCTGTCATCATCAGATAGATATTATATTTCCACATAGTGATTTTAATAAGATCTTTTGTCTTTATATGGTGTCGTTCCTGTTTTGGTTTGTTTATTTTGCAAGTGTTACATTATTATTTACTTGAATTAGGGAAATAATAGCGATTACATCTATTAGTTTTGATGTCACAATTTTATAGTAAATGCCTTGTAAATGTTGTATTAATGCCTAGTAAATGAAGCCCTAAACGACCCACGGCCTAAAGTGATTCGGTCTAAACTACATACATACACACACACACACACACACACACACACACACACACACACACACACACACACACACACACACACACACACCGGATCAAATACTGTAGGGTTAAATTTGTATAAATAATAATAATTACTTAAAAGGAGAAGTTGTTTAACCCGGGAACTGCGGGAAGACTCTTAAGAGTTCCCCCGGCGGACTGCGGGAAGACTCTTAAGAGTCAGAGAAAAAAAAAAAATTTTAAACATCGATTTTTTTTTTTTTTTTTGCCCTTGGGCCATGCAAAATATCAGTCCTCTACCTCCCCTCCTTCCCCACTTTCCTCCCCTCCTTCAGTTATCACCTATTTTCCCTGTTATTCCCTTATTCTGAGGTATATTTTCGTGCTAACATTAGCGAGTTGCAAGCAGGGCATTGTCATCACTGTTAGCAAGCGAGTGCAAGAGAGAGAGAGAGAGAGTATCGATCGACAGTGTCTCAGTGGCCTTGGGGGAAAGTGCGGTAAAGGAGGGTTGCCTCACCCATACATTATGTAACTCGCGGCCTGTATCGCCGATTTTGACCATCCAAACGCTGTTTTCACTCGTTTTATTGTTGTAACAGGTTAGTACCTTTATAATCAACCTATAATAGGCGCATATGGATAAGTATTAATGCTATTTATGGTAAAATGAATATTTTAGTAATGGAAACACCTCAAATACGTCAGCACAGGCAGACGTTTCTAATTACCCACATGCGCAGTTCAGAGGTTAAGGACTGATTTTGAAAAGTCTCGATAGCGTAATGGTTAGTGCGCGGAATTTTGGTGTGAGTATCCTAGGTTCGAATCCTTAGAGTGAGACATGTTATTCAGGGTTAATACAATGCAGGTGTAAGGTGCATTAATCGAGATGTAGGTGTTAAGTTAATTGACCACATTTGCGAGTTTCAGGCTATAAGGAAGTTGGTGGCTGTAGACATCGAATTGTGTAATAAAAATAACCCCCAATAATAAGGTAGGTTTCTGATGGCTGAAGAGTATGTTGAATTGGGTTTTATGTTTTTATAAATGTAATACAATCATATTTTAGGTGGTAATTCTGCTAACTATCGATGTCTACAGCTCCAACTTTCCTTATAGAACGAAACTCTGTAGTGGTCAATTGGGGTGTTGGATGTTAACCCCTTGTAAATAACCGGTGACTTTCGTTTTTCATCATAGGCTGGCAAGATTTATTCGCCTTGTACTATGTATAGGAAGGACATCTAAAAAACCCATTGAAAGGCTACAATACTGTTAACTGTCTTCGTATGGGCCAAGTGGATAATTGCTGAATTTCGGTGTGTAGCATAACCTAGGTTCGGGAATCCCTGGACTGGTCCACTCATGTATTTGTTTGATTTAAATTAAGTTGATTTTTAAAGGAGTAAAGTCGGTTGGTGGAGGGAACATAATAATTATTCGATTGTAACTAAGTTATAGGTAAGGACATCCTACCCATTGAAAGGCTACATAC
>CM064581.1:3079679-3209679 GCA_032716605.1 Paralithodes platypus
GGGAGACAGAGGGGGGGGGGGGGAAGCAAATGAGGGAGAGCATTAGAGGGATGAGAGAGGGGGGGGGGAAGCAAATGAGGGAGAGAGAAGGGAGAGCAGATGAGGGAGGAGAAAGAAGGGAGAGCAGATGAGGGAGGAGAGAAGGCAGAGCAGAAGGGAGGAGGAAGAGAGCAGGGGGGAGAAAGAGAAGAGCAGATGAGGGAGGGAGAAGGGAGAGCAGAAGAGGCAGGACAGAGAGGGGGGGGGGGGGGGGGGGAAGGGGGAGCATTAGAGGGAGGAGAGAGGGGGCAAAGACAGAAGGGGAGCAGAAGAGAGCAGATGAGGGAGAAGGGGGGGGGGGGGGGAGCAAATGAGGGAGAGAAGAGAGGAGACAAAGAGCAGAGCAGATTAGGGAGAGAAAGGGAGGCAACAGATTAGAGGGTGGAGCAGCGGGACGACAGAAAGGAGACCATTAGAGGGGGGAAGCAAATGAGGGAGCAGAAAAGGGATGAGAGAAGGGAGAGCAGATGAGGGAGGAGAAAGAAGGGAGACCAGATGAGGGAGGAGAGAAGGCAGAGCAAATGAGGGAGGGGAAAGAGACAGAGCAGATGAGGGAGGGAGAAGGGAGAGCAGAAGAGGGAGGACAGAGACAAGGAAGAGAGCAAGTGGAGAAGACAGTAGGGAGAGAGAAGGCAGAGCAGAACAGGGAGGAGAGAGAAGGGAGACCAGAAGAGGGAGGGAGGAGAGAGAAGGGGGAGCAGAAGAGGGGAGAATGAGAGAAAGTAATGATAATAATAGTCATTATATAGTAAAAACATAGAACAGTGTAAGGGGGGTTGGGGCGCTATCTAATTATTGAATGACGCCACTATAATATTGGCCCCTAACCTATATGATGCTTATCAAACAATATGTACATATTTTATTTAATACACATGCAAATGGAAACCGTATACATATTAATATTCAATAATAACTACATTACTTCTATTACTATAAACACTACTACTATCGCCTCACGCCGTCATCCACGAAGGGGTACCCACTACTAATAAAGATAATAACACTATATAATACAAAAACAATACATTTAATCACTCTCTAACTCTATATAATACAATAAACAATCAATACAATCACACATTAATACTGTATCTATCGAATAACAACACTAGGAATCTATCAACTTAATGCCATTATTATCAATCTAACTTTAATATCTATCACATACAATAATTACAAACAACTAATATCTAATAGTCTCGAGTCGGCCACCCCAAGCTAAGGGTTAAGTGCCTCAGTATAATACATAGGCCTACATAAATACAGTCTCGAGTTGTGCATCTTTCTCATTCATCAAACTGCACATACCATCACACAACATTGATATACTAGGTCAAAATTAGTAACACGATTTCATTCCGTTCGGGATAGCTACACACATTTAAAGCCACGATTTGTGACATTGAGTGTACTGCATATAGAAATAATTAAAATAAACAAATGTCTCGATTCGGCCACCCCCCCACACCCGCTATGGGGTATATGCCTGAGTATATACATAGCCTACACACCTATAACACAATCAACATAATGTAATAATATGTATCTAAGTTGGGTATCTACCTATAAATATGAATCAAATACAATGTAAGTTATCAATCTATCTCAAACTCATTACAAAATACATTCATAATCAATCAATACAAATAATAACAATCTCTCGAGTCGGCCACCCCGAGCTAAGGGTTATGTGCCTCACTATAATACATAGGCCTACATAAATACAGTCCCAACAGTGGGACAAACACAATATAAACTACAAATAACTAAACCACTATCACACAAGAACAGTAAACATTCGATGCTTAACATTATTATGGCAACATTTCGGCAAAATTTTCCAGGCATCCGAAACAAAACTGACCAAACATGATTTTAACTGACAAATATTTCTAATGTTGACCTCATATGCTGCCAGACCAGTGTTAACCCTTTCAGTACCAGCGACGTGTCTTACCTTTTTACTATTTGACACACTTGTGTGCAGCTTAGGAAAGATATGTGCTAGGTAAAAGCCTTGGTTGAGTCAGTTGAAGCCTGATAATTGCTACAGATCCTTCCTAATCTGAATACAAGCGTCCAATAGTCCTAATAATATTAACAAAAGGACGTCAACGCTACTGTACGGGTTAATGATAAATATCCAGGGAAAAACCGCTCGTGTCATACCACCTTTACACTAGTCATACCTTCCACATAATATACAGTTGTAAACACATTGCCCGGGGTGGTATACTCAAGACAGACTGAACCAAAACTACATTTATACTTCCAATTCTTAGGGTCCTTCACCACTTTAGCGTTCCCCCCTTTCTGGTGAACTTTATCACGAGTCATACTAATCCTAACATATATTGAATACTAATACTCATCCAAAACAATTAAGGCTATTTCAAACTTCAATTCAATAATAACATTAATACTTATACTATTCCTTGCATACTCGACACAGACTGAACCAAAACTACATTTATAGTTCCAATTCATAGGGTCCTTCACCACTTTACCGTTCCCTCGCACCTTTCTCTGGTGAACTTTATCAGGAGTCAATTAATCCTAACTTTGAATACTAATACTCATCAAAACAATTAATGCTATTTCAAACTTTCATTAAATACTAACATTGATAATTATACTATTCCTTACTCATCCAAAACAATTCTGGCTATTTCAAACTTAAATTAAATACTAACATTGATAATTATACTATTCCTAACTTTCAATATACTGTACAGTAGTTATAATAAGCCTATCTTTACATCAAAATACTAAAAACCCACCAATTATACTAGTCATCTATCAAGTTATGGCTGTCTGGAGTCGGCCACCCACAATAACTCACAACAATAATCAACACATACAAACAAATAACAAATATATCATCAGTTTCATTTTAACTGATAGAGTGGTGGCAAATTGAATCCTTTAAGGGGGGATGGCCTGGTTTTCTGCTCACCCTTCTTCCTCAAGCTTACCCCCAATAATTTTAAGATGTTAACATGTTTGCCCCATTAGTTACTCGATTTTCAGCCCTTTCGCCGCATTTATTAGTCAATATTTAGACCTTTCGTGCTATTTAGGTGCCAATTTTTCCCCTAGCGAAGAGCCTGTAATGTTACAACAACCGACCTTTGGCCGGGACATTTTTCTACCAAAAAATGTAAAAATATTTCTAAAAGGAGAATCTGATGTTTCTTTTTTTTCACTTTGATAAACCTCTAGGCAGGAAACTACAACAAATATTAAATACATGCAAACATCGAAACCATTAACCATCTCTCCTTAATTGCCTTTGTCTTTATATTATGTCGTCCTTGCAAGTTTTACATTATACTGTACTGGAATTTTAATAACTAATTTCACAGCAGACTTATCGATACTGAATGCAAAATGATCAAACTACACTGTCTGCATCAACTTCTTGCAAACTTTTCATTATCTACACATTTCACTACAACAAAAGCTACTTCTCCTAATCGACCAGCCACAGAAACAGCTGAGGGACCGCGAAACTGGTCCCACAACTTTAAGTCTACTTTCTGTTCAGGCTCTGTCTAGTGTCGGCCACCCACAGCAAAGGGGTATTTGCCTAAGATATTCTGTACATACACTACATACAAAGCTATATAAAGTACTTGTCTAGTGTCAGCCACCCCCACCAAAGGGGTATCACACATACATACAAAGCTATATAAAGTACTTGTCTAGTGTCGGCCACCCCCACCAAAGGAGTATTTGCCTGAGATATACATACATACATACATACAAAAATATATACAGTACTGTATCATGAAAATATGATTTTAATCATCAGCTGCAATAAATAAGACAATAGCTTCCTAATGTTCAATCAATTATATCAAATTACAAATGAAAAAGCAACAATTTAAAATGTCAAACTTGCAAACTAAACAAACAAAAACTGGGACAAACTCAATATAAAGCCAAAATCACACAAGAGCATTTTTAGCCAACATTCGATACTTAACATTTGTCTGGCAACATTTCTGGATTAATTTCAACGAGCATCGGAAACTACACTGACGAAATATTAATTTAGGTGACAAATATTTTTAATGTTGACCTCATATGCTGCCAGACCAGTGTTAACCCTTCCAGTACCAGCGACGTGTCTTACCTTTTTACTATTTGACACACTTGTGTGCAGCTTAGGAAGGATATGTGCTAGGTAAAACCCTTAGTTGAGTCAGTCGAAGCCTGATAATTGCTACAGATCCTTCCTAATCTGAATACAAGCGTCCAATAGTCCTAATAATATTAACAAAAGGACGTCAACGCTACTGTACGGGTTAATGATAAATATCGAGGGAAAAAGCGCTTGTGTCATACCACCTTTACACTAGTCATACCTTCCACATAATATACAGTATAGTCAACTCCCTTTTATCCAAAATTCATAACTCTTGGGACATTTTGGATAACCTATTTTTTGGGATAAATGAGTCCCTCTATATAAATGGTCAACTATACGGTTTTCAATGAATCAAACAATTTCTAGGCTCTCTAAACTTCAAATTATCATCTTATTCAAGCTATGTCCACTTCAGAGCGAATATATTGAGGCAATTAAGGACCCACAGTTTGCCCAAGCCAAACTTACAATATGCTAAAATCAAACCAAACATAATACAAATACTCAAACCAAAAAATAACTTAAGGTAAACTTCAACCACACAAAACAGGCAAACAAAAACACAAAGCTAAACAATGGTAATAAATTCCATCTCAAAACTAAACCATAAAATCCAACCAAACACTACAAAACTGAACACTCATCCATCCCAACACTCAAAAATGCTAAACTATAAGCCAAAACTATAACAAATACTAAACTCAAAGCCAAAACTATACAACAGTAGTCAATGCTAAGCCAAAACTATAACACATGCTAAACTCAAAGCAAAAACTATAGAACAGTAGTCAACGCTAAGCCAAAACTATAACAAATGCTAAACTCAAAGCCAAAACTATAGAACAGTAGTCAATGCTAAGCCAAAACTATACAAAACGCTAAATGCCAAGCCAAAACAAGACAAATAAACATATATTGGTCAAATCCAACACAAATACAACTAAATACTAAAATACAACCAGATTATTTTATCGTAAAATCAATCCCAACACTAGCAAACTGGAAACACAAAGCCAAAACTATAGAAAATCCAAAAGCCAAGCAACAACTATCTATACAAAATTGCAAACGCCAAGCCAAAACTATAGAAAACTGAAAAACACCAACCAACAACTGTAGCAAACGGTAAACGCAAGGCAAAAAATACAACGGTAAATTCTAACCCCCATTATAAAGAACACTCCAACCAAAACACTAAATCACTTAAACTCCAACCCAAGACTACAAATAAACTACAACCCAAGGCTACCCTATACAAACAAAACATATCAACCTATGGCTACAAAACGCCAAACACAAACCAATACAAACTAGTCAACGCAAACCCAAAAGTATAGAAACATTAATGATGACAAATAATACAAAAAAGTAAACGCCGAGCCAAAACTATACAACTAAACTACAACGCATTATAAAGAAGAAACTCCAAACAAACATTATAACAAAATGAGGCAAAACTATACGTACAACTAAACTACAACGCATTATAAAGAAGAAACTCCTAACAAATATTATAACAAAATGTACCGTATACTCCAACCCAACAACAAAAAAACATTCAACCCACTATCCGGCTATACACTAGCAATTCCTGACAAACCCACAATGTTCATGGCTACCCCTTCATGGGAATTACAGCGTCCAATAAAAAATTCATAAATAAATCCATCAATAAAATCGTCCAAAGAGTGAACCATCCCCCCTTAATACAAATATAAATACACCAAAACTAAAGTGGGCTATGTATGTGCTAGAGTATATAAATAGATACATGTTGTTCCTACCTTTCAAGGAGTCATTTATGTACAGTGTGTATGTTCATAATTACCTACATATTTCAATACAACAACAAATATTTATCCTACTCGACGAGCCACAGAAACGGGTGAGGGAGCGCAAAACTGGTCCCGGAACTTTGTGTTGTTTCTGTTCAGGCTCTGTCTAGTGTCGGCCACCCCCCAGCAAAGGGGTATTTGCCTGAGATATACATATACATACAAAACTATAATTATACTGTATGATGAAAATATGAAATGGTCACGGAACTTTTCTGGTAGCTTATTCCTTCCTCCTCGTCTTGTGGTAACTTGCGGAGAGCGTACGAGAAGCGGTGAGCAGCCTCCTTCAGCCGATCCTTACAGCACAGTGCCACCACGTCCTCCTGCAGTATGTTCACCACCATCACCCTGGAGGGATTACACATTTATTATATATAGGAAAAGTGGGGATTGAGCCTGAGTATACAGATAGATAGATATAGATTAAAATGTAAAACTTGCATACTAAACAAACAAACTTGGACAAAGACAATACAGTATAAACGAACTAAACAGTTATGTTTCAAATTATAACAAACTCGTTACAATTAAAAACTATTGAAACGACAACACACTAAATAAAATCTAGATAGATATAGAAAACGAATTAAAACGTTACGGTTCAAATTATAACTAACTCATTACAATTAAAAACTATTGAAACGACAACACACTAAACAAAATCTATGTGGAAAAATACTTATAAATTTATCAGAAATTAAACTGTGAAAATAACAAACAATCCAAGTTAAGTTTTCCCTGTATTGCCTTCATAACACCATGCTCCAAAGGGCAATGCGACGGAGAACGCCAAAGCTACGCAATACTTCAGCGTATGACCCTCAACTTTACTTATAGGAGGACTTCTAGAAATATAAGGGGTACTGAATAAATTATCTTAATTGACCCTCTGATTATCACAATTATTTCCTAAACTGTATTTATAATGTAAAACTTGCAAAATAAACAAACCAAAACACACAAACGAACACAGTAAAAAGACAAAACAACTAATGAAAATCGCTATGTGGAAACAATAATACAGTACCGGTATTCTGTCTTGACAGCGTAATGCATAAGTGCGCGGAATTTAGATACGAGTATCCTAGGTTCGAGTCCTTGGAGTGCCGCATGTATTTGTTGATTTCATTAATTGAATTTAGAGCCTAGAGGTGAAGTTGGTTGGTGGAAAAAACATAATGTTCCCCCCCATATAATAAAAATAAAATTTAATACCGGTACTGTATAACAAAATTAGTCCCTCACGAAGGACACTTTTTCAAAGATGAATACAACTATTCTTCCTAAACTTAATCAAATCTCTTAGTGTTCTATCTATATACTCTATAGAGATAGAACACTAGGAGATTTGATTAAGTTTAGGAGATGTTTAGATAGATAGATAGTATTAGTGAGGTGATGCATACAAGTAGACTGGGATGGTATGGACATGTGGAGAGAATGGATGAGCAAAATTGGCTGAAAATATGCAGGTCTGTGATTGTGGAGGGAGCTGCACCGAGGTGTGGACCGAGAAAAACCTGGGATCGGACTGTACGTGCCGATCTCAAATACAAAAACTTGACAAGTGAAGCAGCCCTTAACAGGGTTGCCTGGAACTCCGCCATTAGGACAAGAGACTGAAACTGCACGTACGGGTGGAGCACTCAGTCTTAACATTTTATGTATGTACTGTATGTATCCCATAATTCTGAAGCTCTGTCTTAAGTCGACCACCCCCAGCTAAAAACAATTATAAATAAGTAAAAAAATAAATACAAATGGGGAATGTGCCTTAGATACAGATAGATAATTCTGGGAGGGTTACAGTTACTGACAGATAATTGTACTCAACTTAAGAACAACCTAAAGAAATCAAAGGGACAGAAAACTATTGCAATTAATCTATTAACTCCCACAGGTTCTCCTTGAACTTAATAAACTGGCTAATGATAGCCAGAATAAAGTTAATATAACTACACACCAGTATCTTCATTAATCCTCTGCTTCCCAGAAACTTTCTCATCATCATCATCATCATCAAATCTGACGCCTCGCTTCCAGAGGAAGCACCCCAAAAGGGATGGCCATGGCAGAAACTGCCTCCAGGCTCCCAGACATGCCCCGACTGACCCACTCCACAGTGCCATTTCCACTAACTGGATTATAACCATGAACACTGAAGGAGCAGACCCAGAGCAGTCCCTCACCCGGATGGCAGTTCCACCACTGTTTTGCTATTTTATTTACCCCAGTGGGGCCCTGGCTGGAAGCATACCAAGCACAGGAATTTTCTGGAAATAGGAACCAGTGGTCCACTGCTCCAGAGGCTGATTGCACCATCAAAGTGGCGGGCGGTGAGGTCGCCGCATCCCTACGCCAGAGAGAGAAAGGCCAACTTGTGCCAGTGGGCTGTGAGAGTAAGACACTAGGGAAACATGGGACACACCATTATGGCCCCACTGCCTTCACCACTCTCAAGAAAAAAGATAGAAATAAGAATTATGATAAAGGTACAGTCAGAAAACGGCTATGGGAAGTAGAGGACACCAACCCTCACTCTGATAGATCCACCCCACCACAAACTTTCTAACCACAATTATAATGTAAAACTTGCAAAATAAACAAACCAATAAAGGGACGACACAATATAGATTAAAGACCTTATCAAAATCACTATGTGGAAATAACGCTTCAGCAATTAAATTGTAAAACTTGCAAAACAAACAAACCTAAACTGGGACAAAGACAATATAAAGCCAAAAGAACTAATCAAAATCGCTATATGGAAACAACGCTTTAGCAAAATAAAACTATGAAATTAAAATGTCAAACTTGCAAACAAACCAAACCAAAACTGGGACAAAGACAATATAAAGGCAAAAGAACTAATCAAAATCGCTATGTGGAAACAACGCTTTAGCAAAATAAAGTTATGAAAATAATAAAACGACACAATCAACCACATACAGCAGCGCACATCACTACAACACAACATACTCATAACACTCCCCAGCACCCCACACACAAGACATCACACAACAAATCCAACCACTCAACACCCAGACTAACAACAAAATACAAGAACAACAAAAAATAAATTGGAATAACTTCCTACAAACACTTGATCACAAAACAAACCCCAAAAAGTCATGGAACGCCTAGTACTACAAATAATTACACCCGACCTAACCCTAGCTCCAACACAACATGGCTTTAGGCCACTGCACTCCACAAACACTCTTCTCACAGACCTTACACAAAGAGCTTTTGACGGCATCAACTCAGCTAGACCACCACACAGATCACTATTAGCCACACTCGACATTAGTAAAGCCTTCAATGCCATCCCCCGCCACAACCTAACAAACAAAATCTACAACACAAAAAGGTGGCTGGCCAACTTCCTACCAGGCAGATGTGCACACGTACCTTTTGCCGGTCAGCCATCTAGAATAAGAAACTTTCCAAACGGAGTCCCACAAGGATCCGTCCTATCGCCCGCACTCTTCAATCTGTACATGCACGATATAACTACGCCCAATACGCCCCAAATAAACTTAGCCTCCTATGCAGATGACATAACACTCACATACACACACCATGACCCCAAAACAGCAACAGATCTCCTTCAACCCTATCTCAACACACTACATGGCTGGTGCACTACAAACAGACTTAATCTAGCCCCAGCCAAATCCACTGCAACCCTGCTCACAAGCTGGACAGAACACAAATATATCCCTCAACTCACCATAAACAACACACCCCTAACACATACACACACACCTAAAATCCTAGTCATGAGTAACATATGCTACTCATATGACATTCAAACAGCACACTACAAACATTACAAAGAAACTGACACCCAGACTTAACGTCCTAAGGTCACTTGCTCACACATAATTTGGACACAACAAAGAAACCACCACCACACTATATAAACAATACATAAGATACATGGCCTTACAGACCATTCAAAATAAACCCCTGAAAATCATCACAGGATGCACAGCTACGACACCCACAGATCACCTACATCAAGAAACCAAAGTCCTAAAAGTCAAAGATCATCTAGACATGAGAGGCACTCAATTCCTGGCAGCAGCCTCCACGAATCAACACCACCCACTACACTACATGGCAACACACCCACAGACACCAAGAAATATCAAAACAACACCCACCACACGCTATCACACACAAATACTGTCTTCTCTCCCACCCCAAACCAACTTCCGGAAGCACATCCATACTCATATCACTCGCCGTTCCATCCACTCACTCATAGACAACACGCATCTGCAAGCACGACCTCCAGAAATCCATCCTTCTGAATCCTCCCTTCCTCGCGAGGACAGAGTCCACCTGGCCAGGCTGAGATGCGGACACCATCCAGCTCTTCTGAGCTATCAGAAGAGACTGGATGACTCCATCGTCGACACTTGCCCGGGTTGTAACACTAACACACCACCCCATACCATAAAACACATCATAGAAGACTGCATTTCACACAACCACTTACGCCAACAACACAATTTACACTATTTGAGAGGTCTGTGGGACAGCCCGACCGTGGCCATGGCCTTCCTTAAGGACTCGGGGCTGTTCGGCCAGGCAGCTTAGGGAACAACAACAACCACTTTACCTTTAATTCTGGCTAAGAGTAGATGATTTTATGCAGTTAATGAAGGACCTATATTATTCAGAGGATTTATCAAGATCGTATTTACCCCTATGAGGCCAAAACAGGGATGACACAATATAGATAAAAGAAATTATCAAAATCACTGTGGAAATAACGCTTTAGCAATACAGTATAACATTTTGAAATTAAATAACACTCCGTTCTTAACATTAATCGTCCATTACAAACCCCAATGCACTAGACTAAACTAATGAAATCATATGATCCTCCTGGGACTATAATTATTATGTTCTCTCCACCAAACTCGATTAATGAAATTAACAAACACATGTGGCAGTCCGGGGATTCGAACCCAGGACGCTCACACCGAAAATCAACACACTTATGCATTGCACCACGAAGACAGTTAACTCGGGACACCACACCCAGAACATAAAAGAACACAAAACTAACTTTGTCTAATGCTAGCCATAATATAATGGATAAATCTGTCGATGCACTTAAAAACTCCATTAATACCAGATGATTATGCTCACCTTAACTCGTTTAGCACCATGACGCCTCTTTACAGTATATATGATCCGCCGGGATATGTTAAGGAAAATCGTCTAATGGCAACCAGAATACGATGAAAATAACGTCCTAGTGTTGAAGGGGCAAGAAAGACCTATACACGTCTCCCTCGATATACGATTGGGTTACGTTCCTGAAAACCCGATCTTAAATAGAAAATTCATATAGCGAACCCTAAAATTAACGGGGTAAATGGGGATGCGTTCTCGGACCAGCCAAAACCCAAACCCAAACACCTAAAAACCCTATAATAATATCATACATCAGAGCATCGGATAGTGACGGAGACCTGGGTAATATCCTGTGTAGCGGGAGGAACTGTTTTTCAGATGCCTATTTACTAAGAATTGAACAATATCTTTAACCTAACCTAGCCAAAACCTAACCTAGTATAATAGTGGACTATTTCTGAATGTAAAATGTAAAAATATATTTCAACATTACCAAATTATTGAGATATATGTACAGGTCCACCGCTACACAGCATTATACCGAGACCTGTAGTACAGTAACTAAATGAGTGCACATTACCTTTACTTTTATGTTGAGTATTTTCAGCTTGGTTTTCTGTTGAGTATTTTCAGCTTGGTTTTATGTTGAGTATTTTCAGCTTGGTTTTATGTTGAGTATTTTCAGCTTGGTTTTATGTTGAGTATTTTCAGCTCGGTTTTCTGTTGAGTATTTTCAGCTTGGTTTTCTGTTGAGTATTTTCAGCTTGGTTTTCTGTTGAGTATTTTCAGCTTGGTTTTCTGTTGAGTATTTTCAGCTTGGTTTTCAGGTTTTACGGTTTGGTGTTCTTTCTTCTACAAAGATCTTGATCACTGGGAAGATTGGCCAATCATCATCTTCACACTTGTTCCTGAAAGTAAAATAGTACATTACTAAAGCGTATAATACAGTACTACTACTACTACTACTACTGTAAAAACAATGATTTCAATACAGTACACTTACAATAAAAGTACAGGTAAATCAAATAATAATAATCTTGACTTTCTACTTATCAAAATTCAGAAAAAAATATCACAATTCACTAGCGCTCGGACCATATTACAATGTACTGTACTACTGTACCAATATTTAAACACAAGTTATACTCGCATATTATGTGATACCAACAAACTTTGTCACAGTTGTCACACACATTAACCCCTTCAGCACCATTTACTTTTAATTCTGGCTAAGAGAAATGATTGTATGCAGTTTATGAAGGACTTATCTTATTCAGAGGATTTATCGAGATCGTATTTACCCTTATGAGGCCAAAACAGTGTTGACACAATATAGATAAAAGAAATGATCAAAATCACTGTGGAAATAACACTTTAGCAATACAGTATAACATTTTGAAATTAAAGAACACCCTGTTCTTAACATTAATCCACCATTACAAACCCCAATGCACTAGACTAAACTAATGAAAGCATATGATCCTCCTGGGACTCAAACTCGGGACACCACACCCAGAACATAAAAGACCACAAAACTAACTTTGTTTAATGCTATCCACAATATAATTGAGAAATCTGTCAATACACTGGGTTGATCTGGAAAACAAGCAAAATCATAATCAACGTTACAAATGCTCTATACATGAAGTTAAAAAGGAAAAAATACCATGAACATTTTTCAAAAGCCTTTAACCCACACAACACGGATGGCCCCCCGGGCACACAAATCGAGTCTTCATCGCGCAACCCCGGAGCTGACTCCTGCTTGACTCGGGGCCAAAAGCACTTGATCGATGATTTTCTGCAGTCCGAATCGATGCATAAAAGCAGTGGAACTCCATGGTTTCCAACAAACCTTCATAAACTGAGTCAAAGTGTCTATTGATAGCCACAATAAAGGCATCATAATACTAAGACTTAATGTTACTGCCTGAACATTTTAATTCCACTTTAGGAAAGTTGTATAGAAGGTGCACAGTTGCTCGGGCCGCGGCGTACTGTTATTTGCCCCCCTGCTGCCAATATATATGATGATGACAATAAGTCATGGGGGGTGAGGGGAAGCTCCTCAACCCATTATTGTATCCCATGGCAGTCAAAATAGACGAGAACGTGATTGTGAGTGTACGAGTAACGTAAACACTACATGGGCGGCGGCCCAATTGACCACTTGCGAGTTTCATTTTATAAGCAAGTTGGAGCAGTAGACATTGATATTTAGCAGAATTACCACCTAAAATACGGTTGTAGTTCATTAATAAATACATAAAATCCATTTCAACATACTCTTTATCCATCAGAAACCTACATTATTATTGCATTTATGTTTACTATCGACGTCTACAGCTCCAACTTCCTTATACTGTACAGTAACCTGAAACTCGCAAGTGCTCAATTGGAATGCGGCCCAACTGCCATGGGACCGTATAGAAATCTAACTGGAAAATAATACAGTACCGGTATGTCAATTAACTCGCTACCTTTCACAACTTGGTCCTAACTGAATAAACTTGTCAATTGATAGCTACAATAAAAGGAACAACAACGGGATCATAATACTGAAAGGGTTACATATAATCCAAGGTCAGTTTACCCTGTATTGGCTTAATAACCGCATGCTCTAAAGGTCAAGGAGACAGAGAACACCGCAGCTATGCAATGCTTCAGTGTATGCCCCTCAACTTTACTATTAGGAGGACTTCTAGAAATATAAGGGGTACTGAATAAATTATCTTCATTGACCCATCATTAGCACACTTGTTTTCCTATACTGTATGATATGGTGTTCTGCAATGTTATCCCCAATATAAACACTAAAAATGTAATACAGTACTGTACTGTATTAAATTGTAAAACTTGCTAAACAAACAAACCAAAACTGGGACAATGACAATACAGTAAAGGCAAAACAACTAATCAAAATTGCTATGTGGAAACAACACTTTAGCAAAATATATATAACAAAATTAGCCCTTGGTCAAAAAAACTATACCAAAGACTAATACAACTATTCTTCCTAAACTTAATCAAGTCTCCTGGTGGTAGCCACTAGAAAATAACAATTCTAAAATATGCCATAATTCTGAGAGGATTAAACTTGCTGACAGATCGTTTTTACTCAACTTAGCACCTTCTGTACAGGCAACGTCGTTTTAAATGTATTCTACCTATATTTAGACAATTTTGTGAAGCTTAAAAAGGATCTGTGGTAGCTGAAAGGATGAAATAACTTGGGTTGCCATTAAAGTGTTATGAGGTCCTTCCTAAGCTGATTAAAATCATCTAACAGTTACCACTATATAATGAAAACTTCATCACCGATATAGAAGGGGTTAAGAACAACATATATATAGTGCTGACAAAAGTGAGGATAAGGAAGGAGTGGAAACATGAGAGGAAACAGAGAAAACTGACAGTGGAAAGAATAAATGTGAGCAAATTAAGTGAAGAATGTAATGCAACAAAATACAGGGATATACCGGTAATGAAAGAGACTATAAACGACATGGATGTTATGATAGATCTGGGAAATACTGTAGACCAAGTATGGAAACCTACATGAGACTACATGATTAAAGCAGCTGAGAAAGTATGTGGGAAGAAAACATTTAAAATGTGGAAAAAGAAAGGTAACGCATGGTTAACCAGAGAGATAGAAGAAATAGTGAAAAAGAAGAAAGATTGAGAAACAGTATGCTGCCAAAGAATATACATAGAGAAACTAAAGATGCGAGGAAAGAATATAAATACTTGAAACAAAGTGAAGAGCACGATACAAGACGCTAAAAGGAAGGCAGATGAGGAATATGGGAAAAACATTAGAGAACAGTTTCTGAATGACAAGAAAGCAGACTAGAGCTGTGAAAGAAGCCAGAGGGAAGAAGACTGAGAGTGTCTCAGGTAGTAGGATGAGGGACACGAATGGGAAGTGGTGGAAGGTGATGGTGTGGAAACATAATTTTAGTAGCTTAGGTGTAAGAGTAGGGGGAAGGCAAAGATCTTATCCATGGGAATGGAGAGAGGTAGAATAAACAGGGTAGATGAAAGCCAGATAATAAGTCAAAGAAGCAATAAATAGACTTAAAATGGACAAAGCTGTTGGAGTAGATAACATCCCAGGAGAAATGCTGAGATATGGAGGAGAAGCTGTTGACATAATGCATACTGTACGTTGTTGTTGTTGTTGCTGTTCCCCAGGCTGCCTGGCCGAACAGCCCCAAGGCCCCAAGCAAGGCCAAGGCCATAACCGAGCGCCCCCACAGATCCCTCCCTGCCTACCACAATAAAGCCTGGGTGACCGAAGCCATTCCATGGCAGGGAGCTAAGGAGGGCGCTGAAACGCCCGGGAAACCAAAGCCCTACCCAGGGCCCTGTTCCCCTCAGCAATTCTGAAGAAAAAGTTGAGGGTCAAAGGAAAAATGTGACGCTTTGGCTTCCAATCTGCCAACCTCTAGGTTGGAAGATTGGGAGGTCAATCCATGGAAGAGACGCCGTCACCTGAGATCTAGAAAATATATAAGTAAAAGGAACAGTCAGAGTAAGCTATGGGTATGGCAGAGATCGCTCAGCTCTCACTCTGATAGACCAGCCCATCACCACGCATACTGTACGTTATGTACATTAGCATGGAAAAAGTTAAGTGTACCAGAGGACTGGAGGAAAGCAGTGATAGTACCCTTGTACAAAGGGAAGGGTAGTAAAGAGGAGTGTAAGAGTTATAGGGGAATTAGCTTGCTTAGCATACCTGCAAAGGTATATGCAAGAGTAGTAACAGAGAGGCTACAGAAGATAACGGATGATAAAATAGGCGAGGAACAGGGAGGTTCCAGAAAGGGCAGGGGCTGCTTGACCAGATAGCCTCAATGCATTTGTTGGTAGAGAAGTATCTGGCCAAGAACAGAAAACTCTATGCAGCATTCATGGATTTGGAAAAAGCCTACAACAAAGTAGACTGGGAGGGTCTGTGGGATGTGTTAACAGTATATGGTGTGGGAGGAAAGTTGTTAATGGCAGTAAAATCTTTTAATAGGAATGCAATGGCAAATGTCAAGGTAGGGGTTAAGTTAAGGGGAGATCTCCACTTGAGGGATTTTTTTCTTGACCCCTTTCTCTCTCATGTTTAGCCCCATTGCTTTTGATATTATAAAACGTTTGCCCCATTAGTTTAGCGATTTTAAGAACTTTCACCCCATATTAAGACCTTTCGTGCCATTCAGGTGTCGATTTTATCCTGGCGAGCGATAGCGAGCCAGTAATTTAAGAGGAACCGGCCTTTGGCCGGAACATTTTTCTACCGAAAAATTTATAAATTTATCTTTAAAGGGACTCAAGGGGGTGTAATTTTAAGCTTGATGGAGGTCTAGGGAACAAACTAAATACCTCCCCTTAAGTGAAAGTTTTGAGGTCAATGTCAAAGTAAGACAGGGATGTGTCATGGCAGCTTGGTTGTTCAATATATACATGACAGTACGTGTGGAGAGTGAGCAAAGCGAGTTCTTTTACCTGAATGTTGGTTTGAAACAGGGGTGTGTGATGTCCCTGTGGTTGTTTACTGTATATATGGATGGAGTAATGACAGAAATACTATCAACAGCAGTGGATGTTGGTGTATCGCTGAAAAGGGAGGGAATTGAGTGGAAGCTACCTATACTGCTGTTTGCGGATGATACAGTTCTGATGAGCGATAATGAATGGGAGTTGCAGGGTCTGGTAAATGAGTTTGGAACAGTGTGCGAAAAACGGAATTTGAAGGTAAATGCGGGGAAGAGCAAGGTTATGGTCTTCGAAAGGCTGAAATCACAGAGTGTGAGGTGAAGCTGAACGGTCAGGCTATGGAGATCGTCAACTCTTTTAAGTATCTGGACAGTGTGTTGAGTAAAGATGGGACTATGGATGAAGAAGTGTGGGAGAGGGTACAACAGGGGAAGAGGGTTGTAGGAACGCTGAAAGCAGTGACAAGAAATAGGGTGGTCAGTATGGAAGTGAAGAAGTCCTTGCATGACAGTGTGGTAATCCCGACACTGACTTATGGAAGCGAAGCATGGACGTTGGTTGAGAGACTCAGACCAAAAGTGAGAGCAGTGGAAATGAATTACCTAAGAAGTGCGTGCGGAGTTACATGGAGGGATAGACAGACTAATGAGGAAGTAAGAAGGAGGTGTGGTGTGGAGGTAGAGGTGCTGGAAAGTGTGAAAAGGAACAACTTGAGATGGTTCGGCCATATGGAACGTATGGAAAGCGAGAGAATGACTAAGAGGGTGTACGAGAGCGAGGTGGAGGGACAGAGAGGGAGAGGTAGACCGAATGTGAGGTGGAAGGATGGAGTGAGGAAGTATATGAACGAAGGCGGTGCTGGTTGGGGGAATGGGCGTCGACTGACTGGGGACAGAGGTGCATGGGGCGGTTCGTTCGTGGCCACCCCTTCGGGGATCGCGGCGTCAGGCAATAGATAGATAGACCAATGACATATATGACTATGATTAGTTATTCTCACACACACACACACACACACAAATGTTTCTAATGAAGTTCTATCGTATTCCTATTCCATATTTCCTTTCCAACACCTCCCTTTCACTCTATCTCACTCCTTCTCTGCCTCTCACCACCACAGCCACATCTCACCCTCTCCCTGTTTCTCTGCCTCCCAGTCTATTACCCACCACCCCACACACACACACTTTTATCTCTCTCTGTGTGAGTGTGTGTGTTCCAGTGTGCCATATCTATACTGATCTATTTTGAACCCTTTCTTGAACTTCAATTTTGATAATAATAGGAACTGCACTACCTAATAACTAATGGTTCACACCGGTAGTTATACTTACTCATGCTAAAGAAAATATTGCATGTTTGTTCTCAATACTGTAGTATGGAATAAAGGATTTTAAATAATGCGAATTGATGCGAACAAATATCAAATACTGTAACTATAAGAAAGTAACCAACAAAGATAGCTTCCTGGATTGCTTCACACAAATGCTTCCCAGTGTGTTCGTGTGTGCGTTGCCCTCTCCCCCCCTAACCATCACTGAGGCCCGCCGTCCAGTAAGAGTCCTGGCATCACCTCTTGCCAGAGAGGAGTGGGCTAGAGACTATGGTATCCGAGTGTACTGTCATTGCAAAGCTCTATTCCTCTACTTTCAGGGATATATCATTGAAATACATTCTAACTCTTGTTTATGTTTATACATGAAAATGTGCAGGGAATGAAGGTCACTTTTAGTCCAATACCCCTGTATGGTACAGTGCAGACCAAGCAATTGTCATATGACAATTTCCGCAGTGAGTGTGTTAAGGCATCTTTGAGTGCCCATGGTTAGTACTTTATTCAGTTTAGGAACGATCTATAGGGGTCAGACTTAATTTAACAACTGCAAGTTTCAGGCTGTAAGGAAGTTGGACCTGCACAAATATATATTTAGCTTAAATACAAACATTATACCACACTAAATATGTTTGGCCTTGTCTCTCCGCACCAGATAACATTTAAGAAAAAAATATAAACAAAGCTGGATATAATATGCAAATCTCTGGACATCAGCCGCCCTGGGAGTGAATCAACACAGTATTCCTCTAAATGGGGTTTAATAACAAAATTAGTAGTCTAAAAAGAACAATGGCTAGCAAGCTAAACCAAAAACAAAAATAAAATCAATACAAAAACAAAACAAGTAAACTGACGCGGCCGTACAAACAGGGTTGTGGAGTCGGCAATAAACATGTACAACTCCGAGATTCAATCTACCAAGATTGGAAGCCAAAGCGTCACATTTTTCCTTTGCTCCTCAACTTTCTCTTCATAATTGCTGAGGGGCACAGGGCCCTGGGTGGGGCTTTGGTTTCCCGGGCGTTTCCCCACCCTCCTCAGCTCCCCGCCATGGAGTGGCTTCCGTCACCCAGGCTTTATTGTGGTCGGCAGGGAGGGTTTTGTGGGGGCGCTCGGTTATGGCCTCAGCCTTGCTCGGGGCCTTGGGGCTGTTCGGCCAGGCAGCTTGGGGAACAACAACTCCAAGATTCAAACTCCAGAATCCTTGGGGAAGCTGACATTTTGTTGACTCCAACTCCGAACATTTTACAAGTACAGTACCGTACTGTACGACTCTGATTCCTCCTCTGACCACACCAAAAATGTTCTGCACCACAAGTTCCACAACTGCGACTTCATAACCCTGCTTAACCCTTTGGCGTTTCCGCACCCTCCTCAGCTCCCCGCCATGGAGTGGCTTCGGTCACCCAGGCTTTATTGTGGTCGGCGGGGAGGGTTCTGTGGGGGCACTCGGTTATGGCCTTGGAATTGCTCGGGGCCTTGGGGCTGTTCGGCCAGGCAGCTTGGGGAACAACAACAACCCTTTGAACATTATGAACCATTTTGACAGTCAATTATGACAATCATTAGACGATTGTACAGTTTAGGAAACATCTGTGGGAATTACAAAGGGTAAACACCATCTTAATTAACTATCTGAATTCCATATACCTTTCCTATTCTGAATAAAATTGTCTAGTAATAAGACAGAAAATAGATGCATAATCGGATCTTTAAAGTGTTAAGAGATAGTATGAGTTAATTACCTTACCTTCATTATCAGAGGCTGAAGCTCCTTACACAACTGGTCCAGATCATCGTGAAGTTTCCCGGACGACAGGCATGCCTAGTCTGGTGAGGCAGGGGCTGTGACATGGCGCTCTTTCATTTGGTACTGCGACAAACTCAACCTGCAAGCAAGGAAATTATTAGAACAAATTTCCTTGAGATGGTGCCACATCAGCACATCTTCTGGTTGGCCTATTTGTCGATAAGCAAGTTTTTTCTCATGCTATTTTGAGCCACTTTCGCTACTGCCATCGGAAACTAAATTGAAGGTATATTGGCCTATGTTAGCTACAGATACATATATTTTTACAAACCATAAACTTAGAAGGTGCCAGACAAAAATTGACGGAAAACATTTCTTGTATATAGTTGTACTGTGTCTTCCTGGGATACTTAACCCGTGGAGCCCCGGCTAGTTTTGTATTGTTTGTTCACCAGAACCCGGCCGGTTTTCAAATTTTTTTTTTATTCCAGAAACAATAGCGAATGGGTTAGGAATGAAGGAAAAACCACGAAAAACCGCTCAAAAAGCTTAAACAATGGTCCTACAGAGCCCCCGAAAACGTATTTTACAAGAGTAAAACATTGAAGGCAATTACCCCAGTTATAGAAAAATGGCTCTGCATTATGGAACAACACCGCAGACTTGCTTGTTTTTCCATAACATCATCTATTTATCCTATAACTGCGGTTTATTAAATTTTATTCCAGAATGTCCGAAATTATGTCCTCTTCCAAAGTTATGTAATTTTACCGGTACCATATATATTATCATGTTTCTTTACACCAACCAACTTCACATCTAAACTCAAGTAATGAAATCAACAAATACATGTGGCACTCTGAGGACTCGAACCCAGGATACTCTCATCGAAATTCCCCGCACTATGCATTACGCTATCAAGACTGTTAACACAGGTGGTAATTTACAGTGTCTATATTTCCTCGGCATCCAAAACTAAAGAGTATCTGTTCTTATCAAGCCTCATATACCAGTACTGTTCTTATCAGGCCCTACATAATAGAAAAAAAAAAAAAAAAGAGGAAGTCTAGACACCTTGGCATAATTATTTAACTGTCTTGATAGCGTAATGCATAAATGCGCGGAATTTCGGTGTGAGTATCCTAGGTTCGAGTCCTTGGAGTGCCACATGTATTTATTGATTTCATTAATTGAATTTAGAAGTAAAGTTGGTTGGTGAAAAAATATGAATAAATGACCGCCACACAGTCTAGAGTCTATTCATTAATAGTACAGTAGCATCAAGAAGTTCCCTCATGCCACATCATATATTAACGCCCATTACCAAGTTATAATGTAAAACTTGCAAAATAAACAAACCAAAACGTATACGAACACAGTAAAAATACAAAATAACTAATCAAAATCGCTATGTGGAAACAACGCTTAAATCAAAATTAAAATGTAAACTTGCAAAGCAAGCACCCCAAAACTGGAATCGCACATTATAAAGACAACAACTTCTAAAAAATAACTGGAATTTTAATGCACAATTTGCAAAATAAAAAAAACTAAACTGGGACGACAATATAAAAGCAAAGAACTTATCAAAATTCGACGACAATATAAAAGCAAAGAACTTATCAAAATTCACCTCAATTGCACGAGAGGTCCGAATATTGCTCAAGCAAACTGGGGGAAAGATGTTAAAATTGCCAAATGTTATAAAATTTCAGAACTAACGGGGCTAAACATGAGGGAGAAGGGGGCCCAGAAAAAGACAGCCAGCCCCTCTTAATGCCCGAGGGGATGGCCACAAATGAATAGCCTGCATATGCTTCCATAGGGCCAGGCAACTCATTAAGTCTGTAATTGTATTTATAGCTTGTTCCTGTTCACGGGAGGGTGGTCACTTAAAGGGGGGATGGTTGGTTTTTTCGGGGCCCCGATCTCCCTCATGTTTAGCCCCATTAGTTTAGAAATCTTGGGACGGTCGACCAACTATTTTAGCGATTTTAAGAACTTTAACCCTTTTGTTTGTCAATATTAGGGCCTTTCATGCCATTAAGGTGCAATTTCTTTCCTGACGATCGATAGCGAGCCTGTAGTTTTAGGAGGAATCGTCCTTTGGTCGGGATATTTTTGCTACCGAAACATTTACATATTTAACTTGAATGGGAGTCTAGGGGGTGTTTTTAAAAGCTTGATGGAGGTCTAGCGAGTAAATTGCATAATAAATATGTACAAAAAAAAATAAAATACACCAAAAAATAATTAGATGCCAACGCCATTTGTAAAGTTTTGGTCGAGGTGTTCTGTTCAAATTAGAGTTAGGGCCCGATAGTGACGCACCAACAGATCGAGACCACCACTTCAACCCAAAACAGTTCAAATGGTGGTGACACACTTTAACCTTATAACTTTAAGTTAACGATATTTGTTCTACCGAAACATGTATAAATTTAACTCTAATGAGAATCTAGGGGGTGTTATTTTAGATTGATGGAGGTCTAGCGAGTAAATTGAATAATAAATATCTAAAGAAATACACCAAAAAATTTGCTTGTTTTACAAGTTTTACATTTAAAAAAACAAAAGAAATTAGCAGCCTATACATAATGCAGGAAAAGGTAACTTAAGACAACCCTACCACTAAAGACAGATCCGACAGAACGGGTACCGTAAAAAGCCCTAACTTCCGTCAAGGGAGTATACTTCACACATTAGTGGATAAAAGTATATAAGGTACAGTTATAGAAAAATGGCTCTGCATTATGGAACAACACCGCAGACTTGCTTGTTTTTCCATAACATCATGTATTTATCCTATAACTGCGGTTTATTAAATTTTATTCCAGAATGTCCGAAATTATGTCCTCTTCCAAAGTTATGTAATTTTACCGGTACCAGATATATTATCATGTTTCTTTACACCAACCAACTTCACATCTAAACTCAAGTAATGAAATCAACAAATACATGTGGCACTCCGAGGACTCGAACCCAGGATACTCTCACCGAAATTCCACGCACTATGCATTACGCTATCAAGACAGTTAACACAGGTGGTAATTTACAGTGTCTATATTTCCTCGGCATCCAAAACTAAAGAGTATCTGTTCATATCAAGCCTCATATACCAGTACTGTTCTTATCAGGCCCTACATAATAGACAAAAAAATAAAAGAGGAAGTCTAGACACCTTGGCATAATTATTTAACTGTCTTGATAGCGTAATGCATAAATGCGCGGAATGCATAAATGCGCGGAATTTCGGTGTGAGTATCCTAGGTTCGAGTCCTTGGAGTGCCACATATATTTATTGATTTCATTAATTGAATTTAGAAGTAAAGTTGGTTGGTGAAAAAATATGAATAAATGACCGCCACACAGTCTAGAGTCTATTCATTAATAGTACAGTAGCATCAAGAAGTTCCCTCATGCCACATCATATATTAACGCCCATTACCAAGTTATAATGTAAAACTTGCAAAATAAACAAACCAAAACGTATACGAACACAGTAAAAATACAAAATAACTAATCAAAATCGCTATGTGGAAACAACGCTTAAATCAAAATTAAAATGTAAACTTGCAAAGCAAGCACCCCAAACCTGGAATCGCACAATATAAAGACAACTTCTAAAAAATAACTGGAATTAAAATGCACAATTGCAAAATAAAAAAAAAAAAACTGGGACAACAATATAGAAGCAAAGAACTTATCAAAATTTACCTCAATTGCACGATAGGTCCGAATATTGCTCAAGCAAACTGGGGGAAAGATGTTAAAATTGCCAAATGTTATAAAATTTCAGAACTAACGGAGCTAAACATGAGGGAGAAGGGGGCCCAGAAAAAGCCAGCCAGCACCCCTTAATGCCCGAGGGGATGGACACAAATGAATAGCCTGCATATGCTTCCATAGGGCGAGGCAACTCATTAAGTCTGTAATTGTATTTATAGCTTGTTCCTGTTCATGGGAGGGTGGTCACTTAAAGGGGGGATGGTTGGTTTTTTCGGGGCCCCCATCTCCCTCATGTTTAGCCCCATTAGATTAGAAATCTTGGGACGGTCGACCAACTATTTTAGCGATATTAAGAACTTTAACCCTTTTGTTTGTCAATATTAGGGCCTTTCATGCCATTAAGGTGTAATTTCATTCCTGACGATCGATAGCGAGCCAGTAGTTTTAGGAGGAATCGTCCTTTGGTCGGGATATTTTTGCTACCGAAACATTTATACATTTAACTTGAATTGGAGTCTAGGGGGTGTTTTTAAAAGCTTGATGGAGGTCTAGCGAGTAAATTAAATAATAAATATCTAAAAAAAAAAAAAAAAAAACACCAAAAAATAATTAGATGCCAACGCCATTTGTAAAGTTTTGGTCGAGGTGTTCTGTTCAATTAGAGTTAGGGCCCGATAGTGACGCACCAGCAGACCGAGACCACCGTTTGGACCAAAGTTTTGGTCGAGGTGTTCTGTAGAGTTAGGGCCCGATCGTGACGCACCAACAGACCGAGACCTCCGAGACCACCGTTTGAACCAAAGTTTTGGTCGAGGTGTTCTGTAGAGTTACGGCCCGATAGTGACGCACCAACAGACCGAGACCTCCGAGACCACCGTTTGAACCAAAGTTTTGGTCGAGGTGTTCTGTAGTTACGGCCCGATAGTGACGCACCAACAGACCGAGACCTCCGAGACCACCGCTTCAACCCAAAACAGTTCAAATGGTGGTGACACACTTTAACCTTATTACTTTAAGTTAACGATATTTTTTCTACCGAAACATGTATAAATTTAACTCTAATGAGAATCTAGGGGGTGTTATTTAAAGCTTGATGGAGGTCTAGCGAGTAAATTGAATAATAAATATCTAAAGAAATACACCAAAAAATTTGCTTGTTTTACAAGTTTTACATTTAAAAAAACAAAAGAAATTAGCAGCCTATACATAATGCAGGAAAAGGTAACTTAAGACAACCCTACCACTAAAGACAGATCCGACAGAACGGGTACCGTAAAAATCCCTAACTTCCGTCAAGGGAGTATACTTCACACATTAGTGGATAAAAGTATATAAGGTACAGTTATAGAAAAATGGCTCTGCATTATGGAACAACACCGCAGACTTGCTTGTTTTTCCGTAACATCATGTATTTATCGTATAACTGCGGTTTATTAAATTTTATTCCAGAATGTCCGAAATTATGTCCTCTTCCAAAGTTATGTAATTTTACCGGTACCAGATATATTATCATGTTTCTTTACACCAACCAACTTCACATCTAAACTCAAGTAATGAAATCAACAAATACATGTGGCACTCCGAGGACTCGAACCCAGGATACTCTCATCGAAATTCCGCTCACTATGGATTACGCTATCAAGACAGTTAACACAGGTGGTAATTTACAGTGTCTATATTTCCTCGGCATCCAAAACTAAAGAGTATCTGTTCTTATCAAGCCTCATATACCGGTACTGTTCTTATCAGGCCCTACATAATAGAAAAAAAAAAAAAAAAAAAAGGAAGTCTAGACACTTTGGCATAATTATTTAACTGTCTTGATAGCGTAATGCATAAATGCGCGGAATTTCGGTGTGAGTATCCTAGGTTCGAGTCCTTGGAGTGCCACATGTATTTATTGATTTCATTAATTGAATTTAGAAGTAAAGTTGGTTGGTGAAAAAATAAGAATAAATGACCGCCATACAGTCTAGAGTCTATTCATTAATAGTACAGTAGCATCAAGAAGTTCCCTCATGCCACATCATATATTAACGCCCATTACCAAGTTATAATGTAAAACTTGCAAAATAAACAAACCAAAACGTATACGAACACAGTAAAAATACAAAATAACTAATCAAAATCGCTATGTGCAAACAACGCTTAAATCAAAATTAAAATGTAAACTTGCAAAGCAAGCACCTCAAACTGGAATTGCACATTATAAAGACAACAACTTCTAAAAAATAACTGGAATTTTAATGCACAATTTGCAAAATAAAAAAACCTAAACTGGGATGACAATATAAAAGCAAAGAACTTATCAAAATTCACCTCAATTGCACGAGAGGTCCGAATATTGCTCAAGCAAACTGGGGGAAAGATGTTAAAATTGCCAAATGTTATAAAATTTCAGAACTAACGGGGCTAAACATGAGGGAGAAGGGGGCCCAGAAAAAGCCAGCCAGCCCCCCTTAATGCCCGAGGGGATGGCCACAAATGAATAGCCTGCATATGCTTCCATAGGGCGAGGCAACTCATTAAGTCTGTAATTGTATTTATAGCTTGTTCCTGTTCACGGGAGGGTGGTCACTTAAAGGGGGGATGGTTGGTTTTTTCGGGGCCCCCATCTCCCTCATGTTTAGCCCCATTAGTTTAGAAATCTTGGGACGGTCGACCAACTATTTTAGCGATTTTAAGAACTTTAACCCTTTTGTTTGTCAATATTAGGGCCTTTCATGCCATTAAGGTGTAATTTCATTCCTGACGATCGATAGCGAGCCAGTAGTTTTAGGAGGAATCGTCCTTTGGTCGGGATATTTTTGCTACCGAAACATTTATACATTTAACTTGAATTGGAGTCTAGGGGGTGTTTTTAAACGCTTGATGGAGGTCTAGCGAGTAAATTGAATAATAAATATCTACAAAAAAAAAATACACCAAAAAATAATTAGATGCCAACGCCATTTGTAAAGTTTTGGTCGAGGTGTTCTGTTCAATTAGAGTTAGGGCCCGATAGTGACGCACCAGCAGACCGAGACCACCGTTTGGAGACCGAGACCTCCGAGACCACCGTTTGAACCAAAGTTTTGGTCGAGGTGTTCTGTAGAGTTACGGCCCGATAGTGACGCACCAACAGACCGAGACCTCCGAGACCACCGTTTGAACCAAAGTTTTGGTCGAGGTGTTCTGTAGAGTTACGGCCCGATAGTGACGCACCAACAGACCGAGACCTCCGAGACCACCGCTTCAACCCAAAACAGTTCAAATGGTGGTGACACACTTTAACCTTATAACTTTAAGTTAACGATATTTTTTCTACCGAAACATGTATAAATTTAACTCTAATGAGAATCTAGGGGGTGTTATTTAAAGCTTGATGGAGGTCTAGCGAGTAAATTGAATAATAAATATCTAAAGAAATACACCAAAAAATTTGCTTGTTTTACAAGTTTTACATTTAAAAAAACAAAAGAAATTAGCAGCCTATACATAATGCAGGAAAAGGTAACTTAAGACAACCCTACCACTAAAGACAGATCCGACAGAACGGGTACCGTAAAAAGGCCTAACTTCCGTCAAGGGAGTATACTTCACACATTAGTGGATAAAAGTATATAAGGTACAGTTATAGAAAAATGGCTCTGCATTATGGAACAACACCGCAGACTTGCTTGTTTTTCCATAACATCATGTATTTATCCTATAACTGCGGTTTATTAAATTTTATTCCAGAATGTCCGAAATTATGTCCTCTTCCAAAGTTATGTAATTTTACCGGTACCAGATATATTATCATGTTTCTTTACACCAACCAACTTCACATCTAAACTCAAGTAATGAAATCAACAAATACATGTGGCACTCCGAGGACTCGAACCCAGGATACTCTCATCGAAATTCCGCTCACTGTGCATTACGCTATCAAGACAGTTAACACAGGTGGTAATTTACAGTGTCTATATTTCCTCGGCATCCAAAACTAAAGAGTATCTGTTCTTATCAAGCCTCATATACCGGTACTGTTCTTATCAGGCCCTACATAATAGAAAAAAAAAAAAAAAAAAAAAAAGGAAGTCTAGACACCTTGGCATAATTATTTAACTGTCTTGATAGCGTAATGCATAAATGCGCGGAATTTCGGTGTGAGTATCCTAGGTTCGAGTCCTTGGAGTGCCACATGTATTTATTGATTTCATTAATTGAATTTAGAAGTAAAGTTGGTTGGTGAAAAAATATGAATAAATGAACGCCACACAGTCTAGAGTCTATTCATTAATAGTACAGTAGCATCAAGAAGTTCCCTCATGCCACATCATATATTAACGCCCATTACCAAGTTATAATGTAAAACTTGCAAAATAAACAAACCAAAACGTATACGAACACAGTAAAAATACAAAATAACTAATCAAAATCGCTATGTGCAAACAACGCTTAAATCAAAATTAAAATGTAAACTTGCAAAGCAAGCACCTCAAAACTGGAATCGCACATTATAAAGACAACAACTTCTAAAAAATAACTGGAATTTTAATGCACAATTTGAAAATTAAAAAAACCTAAACTGGGACGACAATATAGAAGCAAAGAACTTATCAAAATTCACCTCAATTGCACGAGAGGTCCGAATATTGCTCAAGCAAACTGGGGGAAAGATGTTAAAATTGCCAAATGTTATAAAATTTCAGAACTAACGGGGCTAAACATGAGGGAGAAGGGGGCCCAGAAAAAGCCAGCCAGCCCCCCTTAATGCCCGAGGGGATGGCCACAAATGAATAGCCTGCATATGCTTCCATAGGGCGAGGCAACTCATTAAGTCTGTAATTGTATTTATAGCTTGTTCCTGTTCACGGGAGGGTGGTCACTTGAAGGGGGGATGGTTTTTTTTTGGGGCCCCCATCTCCCTCATGTTTAGCCCCATTAGTTTAGAAATCTTGGGACGGTCGACCAACTATTTTAGCGATTTTAAGAACTTTAACCCTTTTGTTTGTCAATATTAGGGCCTTTCATGCCATTAAGGTGTAATTTCTTTCCTGACGATCGATAGCGAGCCTGTAGTTTTAGGAGGAATCGTCCTTTGGTCGGGATATTTTTGCTACCGAAACATTTACACATTTAACTTGAATGGGAGTCTAGGGGGTGTTTTTAAAAGCTTGATGGAGGTCTAGCGAGTAAATTGAATAATAAATATCTACAAAAAAAAAATACACCAAAAAATAATTAGATGCCAACGCCATTTGTAAAGTTTTGGTCGAGGTGTTCTGTTCAATTAGAGTTAGGGCCCGATAGTGACGCACCAGCAGACCGAGACCACCGTTTGAACCAAAGTTTTGGTCGAGGTGTTCTGTAGAGTTACGGCCCGATAGTGACGCACCAACAGACCGAGACCTCCGATTGAACCAAACTTTTGGTCGAGGTGTTCTGTTCAATTAGAGTTAGGGCCCGATAGTGACGCACCAACAGACCGAGACCTCCGAGACCACCGCTTCAACCCAAAACAGTTCAAATGGTGGTGACACACTTTAACCTTATAACTTTAAGTTAACGATATTTTTTCTACCGAAACATGTATAAATTTAACTCTAATGAGAATCTAGGGGGTGTTATTTAAAGCTTGATGGAGGTCTAGCGAGTAAATTGAATAATAAATATCTAAAGAAATACACCAAAAAATTTGCTTGTTTTACAAGTTTTACATTTAAAAAAACAAAAGAAATTAGCAGCCTATACATAATGCAGGAAAAGGTAACTTAAGACAACCCTACCACTAAAGACAGATCCGACAGAACGGGTACCGTAAAAATCCCTAACTTCCGTCAAGGGAGTATACTTCACACATTAGTGGATAAAAGTATATAAGGTACAGTTATAGAAAAATGGCTCTGCATTATGGAACAACACCGCAGACTTGCTTGTTTTTCCATAACATCATGTATTTATCCTATAACTGCGGTTTATTAAATTTTATTCCAGAATGTCCGAAATTATGTCCTCTTCCAAAGTTATGTAATTTTACCGGTACCAGATATATTATCATGTTTCTTTACACCAACCAACTTCACATCTAAACTCAAGTAATGAAATCAACAAATACATGTGGCACTCCGAGGACTCGAACCCAGGATACTCTCATCGAAATTCCACGCACTATGCATTACGCTATCAAGACAGTTAACACAGGTGGTAATTTACAGTGTCTATATTTCCTCGGCATCCAAAACTAAAGAGTATCTGTTCTTATCAAGCCTCATATACCAGTACTGTTCTTATCAGGCCCTACATAATAGACAAAAACAAAAAAAGAGGAAGTCTAGACACCTTGGCATAATTATTTAACTGTCTTGATAGCGTAATGCATAAATGCGCGGAATTTCGGTGTGAGTATCCTAGGTTCGAGTCCTTGGAGTGCCACATATATTTATTGATTTCATTAATTGAATTTAGAAGTAAAGTTGGTTGGTGAAAAAATATGAATAAATGACCGCCACACAGTCTAGAGTCTATTCATTAATAGTACAGTAGCATCAAGAAGTTCCCTCATGCCACATCATATATTAACGCCCATTACCAAGTTATAATGTAAAACTTGCAAAATAAACAAACCAAAACGTATACGAACACAGTAAAAATACAAAATAACTAATCAAAATCGCTATGTGGAAACAACGCTTAAATCAAAATTAAAATGTAAACTTGCAAAGCAAGCACCCCAAAACTGGAATCGCACATTATAAAGACAACAACTTCTAAAAAATAACTGGAATTTTAATGCACAATTTGCAAATTAAAAAAACCTAAACTGGGACGACAATATAAAAGCAAACAACTTATCAAAATTCACCTCAATTGCACGAGAGGTCCGAATATTGCTCAAGCAAACTGGGGGAAAGATGTTAAAATTGCCAAATGTTATAAAATTTCAGAACTAACGGGGCTAAACATGAGGGAGAAGGGGGCCCAGAAAAAGCCAGCCAGCCCCCCTTAATGCCCGAGGGGATGGCCACAAATGAATAGCCTGCATATGCTTCCATAGGGCGAGGCAACTCATTAAGTCTGTAATTGTATTTATAGCTTGTTCCTGTTCACGGGAGGGTGGTCACTTAAAGGGGGGATGGTTGGTTTTTTCGGGGCCCCCATCTCCCTCATGTTTAGCCCCATTAGTTTAGAAATCTTGGGACGGTCGACCAACTATTTTAGCGATTTTAAGAACTTTAACCCTTTTGTTTGTCAATATTAGGGCCTTTCATGCCATTAAGGTGTAATTTCTTTCCTGACGATCGATAGCGAGCCTGTAGTTTTAGGAGGAATCGTCCTTTGGTCGGGATATTTTTGCTACCGAAACATTTACATATTTAACTTGAATGGGAGTCTAGGGGGTGTTTTTAAAAGCTTGATGGAGGTCTAGCGAGTAAATTGCATAATAAATATGTACAAAAAATAAATAAATACACCAAAAAATAATTAGATGCCAACGCCATTTGTAAAGTTTTGGTCGAGGTGTTCTGTTCAATTAGAGTTAGGGCCCGATAGTGACGCACCAACAGACCGAGACCTCCGAGACCACCGTTTGAACCAAAGTTTTGGTCGAGGTGTTCTGTAGAGTTATAGAGTTAGGGCCCGATAGTGACGCACCAACAGACCGAGACCTCCGAGACCACCGCTTCAACCCAAAACAGTTCAAATGGTGGTGACACACTTTAACCTTATTACTTTAAGTTAACGATATTTTTCTACCGAAACATGTATAAATTTAACTCTAATGAGAATCTAGGGGGTGTTATTTAAAGCTTGATGGAGGTCTAGCGAGTAAATTGAATAATAAATATCTAAAGAAATACACCAAAAAATTTGCTTGTTTTACAAGTTTTACATTTAAAAAAACAAAAGAAATTAGCAGCCTATACATAATGCAGGAAAAGGTAACTTAAGACAACCCTACCACTAAAGACAGATCCGACAGAACGGGTACCGTAAAAAGCCCTAACTTCCGTCAAGGGAGTATACTTCACACATTAGTGGATAAAAGTATATAAGGTACAGTTATAGAAAAATGGCTCTGCATTATGGAACAACACCGCAGACTTGCTTGTTTTTCCATAACATCATGTATTTATCCTATAACTGCGGTTTATTAAATTTTATTCCAGAATGTCCGAAATTATGTCCTCTTCCAAAGTTATGTAATTTTACCGGTACCATATATATTATCATGTTTCTTTACACCAACCAACTTCACATCTAAACTCAAGTAATGAAATCAACAAATACATGTGGCACTCCGAGGACTCGAACCCAGGATACTCTCATCGAAATTCCACGCACTATGCATTACGCTATCAAGACAGTTAACACAGGTGGTAATTTACAGTGTCTATATTTCCTCGGCATCCAAAACTAAAGAGTATCTGTTCTTATCAAGCCTCATATACCAGTACTGTTCTTATCAGGCCCTACATAATAGAAAAAAAGAAAAAAAAAAAAAAGAGGAAGTCTAGACACCTTGGCATAATTATTTAACTGTCTTGATAGCGTAATGCATAAATGCGCGGAATTTCGGTGTGAGTATCCTAGGTTCGAGTCCTTGGAGTGCCACATGTATTTATTGATTTCATTAATTGAATTTAGAAGTAAAGTTGGTTGGTGAAAAAATATGAATAAATGACCGCCACACAGTCTAGAGTCTATTCATTAATAGTACAGTAGCATCAAGAAGTTCCCTCATGCCACATCATATATTAACGCCCATTACCAAGTTATAATGTAAAACTTGCAAAATAAACAAACCAAAACGTATACGAACACAGTAAAAATACAAAATAACTAATCAAAATCGCTATGTGGAAACAACGCTTAAATCAAAATTAAAATGTAAACTTGCAAAGCAAGCACCCCAAACTGGAATCGCACAATATAAAGACAACAACTTCTAAAAAATAACTGGAATTAAAATGCACAATTCCAAACTAACAAAAAAACACTGGGACAACAATATAGAAGCAAAGAACTTATCAAAATTTACCTCAATTGCACGATAGGTCCGAATATTGCTCAAGCAAACTGGGGGAAAGATGTTAAAATTGCCAAATGTTATAAAATTTCAGAACTAACGGAGCTAAACATGAGGGAGAAGGGGGCCCAGAAAAAGCCAGCCAGCACCCCTTAATGCCCGAGGGGATGGACACAAATGAATAGCCTGCATATGCTTCCATAGGGCGAGGCAACTCATTAAGTCTGTAATTGTATTTATAGCTTGTTCCTGTTCATGGGAGGGTGGTCACTTAAAGGGGGGATGGTTGGTTTTTTCGGGGCCCCCATCTCCCTCATGTTTAGCCCCATTAGATTAGAAATCTTGGGACGGTCGACCAACTATTTTAGCGATATTAAGAACTTTAACCCTTTTGTTTGTCAATATTAGGGCCTTTCATGCCATTAAGGTGTAATTTCATTCCTGACGATCGATAGCGAGCCAGTAGTTTTAGGAGGAATCGTCCTTTGGTCGGGATATTTTTGCTACCGAAACATTTATACATTTAACTTGAATTGGAGTCTAGGGGGTGTTTTTAAAAGCTTGATGGAGGTCTAGCGAGTAAATTAAATAATAAATATCTACAAAAAAAAAATACACCAAAAAATAATTAGATGCCAACGCCATTTGTAAAGTTTTGGTCGAGGTGTTCTGTTCAATTAGAGTTAGGGCCCGATAGTGACGCACCAGCAGACCGAGACCTCCGAGACCACCGTTTGGACCAAAGTTTTGGTCGAGGTGTTCTGTAGAGTTAGGGCCCGATCGTGACGCACCAACAGACCGAGACCTCCGAGACCACCGTTTGAACCAAAGTTTTGGTCGAGGTGTTCTGTAGAGTTACGGCCCGATAGTGACGCACCAACAGACCGAGACCTCCGAGACCACCGTTTGAACCAAAGTTTTGGTCGAGGTGTTCTGTAGAGTTACGGCCCGATAGTGACGCACCAACAGACCGAGACCTCCGAGACCACCGCTTCAACCCAAAACAGTTCAAATGGTGGTGACACACTTTAACCTTATTACTTTAAGTTAACGATATTTTTCTACCGAAACATGTATAAATTTAACTCTAATGAGAATCTAGGGGGTGTTATTTAAAGCTTGATGGAGGTCTAGCGAGTAAATTGAATAATAAATATCTAAAGAAATACACCAAAAAATTTGCTTGTTTTACAAGTTTTACATTTAAAAAAAAAAAAAATTAGCAGCCTATACATAATGCAGGAAAAGGTAACTTAAGACAACCCTACCACTAAAGACAGATCCGACAGAACGGGTACCGTAAAAAGCCCTAACTTCCGTCAAGGGAGTATACTTCACACATTAGTGGATAAAAGTATATAAGGTACAGTTATAGAAAAATGGCTCTGCATTATGGAACAACACCGCAGACTTGCTTGTTTTTCCGTAACATCATGTATTTATCCTATAACTGCGGTTTATTAAATTTTATTCCAGAATGTCCGAAATTATGTCCTCTTCCAAAGTTATGTAATTTTACCGGTACCAGATATATTATCATGTTTCTTTACACCAACCAACTTCACATCTAAACTCAAGTAATGAAATCAACAAATACATGTGGCACTCCGAGGACTCGAACCCAGGATACTCTCATCGAAATTCCGCTCACTATGGATTACGCTATCAAGACAGTTAACACAGGTGGTAATTTACAGTGTCTATATTTCCTCGGCATCCAAAACTAAAGAGTATCTGTTCTTATCTCCAAAACTAAAGAGTATCTGTTCTTATCACTCATATACTGTTCTTATCAGGCCCTACATAATAGAAACGGGGGAAAAAAAAAAAAAAAAAAAAAAAAAAAAAAAAAAAAAAAAGGAAGTCTAGACACTTTGGCATAATTATTTAACTGTCTTGATAGCGTAATGCATAAATGCGCGGAATTTCGGTGTGAGTATCCTAGGTTCGAGTCCTTGGAGTGCCACATGTATTTATTGATTTCATTAATTGAATTTAGAAGTAAAGTTGGTTGGTGAAAAAATATGATTAAATGAATGCCACACAGTCTAGAGTCTATTCATTAATAGTACAGTACAGTAGCATCAAGAAGTTCCCTCATGCCACATCATATATTAACGCCCATTACCAAGTTATAATGTAAAACTTGCAAAATAAACAAACCAAAACGTATACGAACACAGTAAAAATACAAAATAACTAATCAAAATCGCTATGTGGAAACAACGCTTAAATCAAAATTAAAATGTAAACTTGCAAAGCAAGCACCCCAAAACTGGAATCGCACATTATAAAGACAACAACTTCTAAAAAATAACTGGAATTTTAATGCACAATTTGCAAACTAAACCTAAACTGGGACGACAATATAAAAGCAAAGAACTTATCAAAATTCACCTCAATTGCACGAGAGGTCCGAATATTGCTCAAGCAAACTGGGGGAAAGATGTTAAAATTGCCAAATGTTATAAAATTTCAGAACTAACGGGGCTAAACATGAGGGAGAAGGGGGCCCAGAAAAAGCCAGCCAGCCCCCCTTAATGCCCGAGGGGATGGCCACAAATGAATAGCCTGCATATGCTTCCATAGGGCGAGGCAACTCATTAAGTCTGTAATTGTATTTATAGCTTGTTCCTGTTCACGGGAGGGTGGTCACTTAAAGGGGGGATGGTTTGTTTTTTCGGGGCCCCCATCTCCCTCATGTTTAGCCCCATTAGTTTAGAAATCTTGGGACGGTCGACCAACTATTTTAGCGATTTTAAGAACTTTAACCCTTTTGTTTGTCAATATTAGGGCCTTTCATGCCATTAAGGTGTAATTTCTTTCCTGACGATCGATAGCGAGCCTGTAGTTTTAGGAGGAATCGTCCTTTGGTCGGGATATTTTTGCTACCGAAACATTTATACATTTAACTTGAATGGGAGTCTAGGGGGTGTTTTTAAAAGCTTGATGGAGGTCTAGCGAGTAAATTGAATAATAAATATCTACAAAAAAAAAAAAAATACACCAAAAAATAATTAGATGCCAACGCCATTTGTAAAGTTTTGGTCGAGGTGTTCTGTTCAATTAGAGTTAGGGCCCGATAGTGACGCACCAGCAGACCGAGACTGGGCCCGATCGTGACGCACCAACAGACCGAGACCTCCGAGACCACCGTTTGAACCAAAGTTTTGGTCGAGGTGTTCTGTAGAGTTACGGCCCGATAGTGACGCACCAACAGACCGAGACCTCCGAGACCACCGTTTGAACCAAAGTTTTGGTCGAGGTGTTCTGTAGAGTTAGGGCCCGATAGTGACGCACCAACAGACCGAGACCTCCGAGACCACCGCTTCAACCCAAAACAGTTCAAATGGTGGTGACACACTTTAACCTTATAACTTTAAGTTAACGATATTTTTTCTACCGAAACATGTATAAATTTAACTCTAATGAGAATCTAGGGGGTGTTATTTAAAGCTTGATGGAGGTCTAGCGAGTAAATTGAATAATAAATATCTAAAGAAATACACCAAAAAATTTGCTTGTTTTACAAGTTTTACATTTAAAAAAAAAAAAAAATTAGCAGCCTATACATAATGCAGGAAAAGGTAACTTAAGACAACCCTACCACTAAAGACAGATCCGACAGAACGGGTACCGTAAAAATCCCTAACTTCCGTCAAGGGAGTATACTTCACACATTAGTGGATAAAAGTATATAAGGTACAGTTATAGAAAAATGGCTCTGCATTATGGAACAACACCGCAGACTTGCTTGTTTTTCCATAACATCATGTATTTATCCTATAACTGCGGTTTATTAAATTTTATTCCAGAATGTCCGAAATTATGTCCTCTTCCAAAGTTATGTAATTTTACCGGTACCAGATATATTATCATGTTTCTTTACACCAACCAACTTCACATCTAAACTCAAGTAATGAAATCAACAAATACATGTGGCACTCCGAGGACTCGAACCCAGGATACTCTCATCGAAATTCCACGCACTATGCATTACGCTATCAAGACAGTTAACACAGGTGGTAATTTACAGTGTCTATATTTCCTCGGCATCCAAAACTAAAGAGTATCTGTTCTTATCAAGCCTCATATACCAGTACTGTTCTTATCAGGCCCTACATAATAGAAAAAAAAATAAAAAAGGAAGTCTAGACACCTTGGCATAATTATTTAACTGTCTTGATAGCGTAATGCATAAATGCGCGGAATTTCGGTGTGAGTATCCTAGGTTCGAGTCCTTGGAGTGCCACATGTATTTATTGATTTCATTAATTGAATTTAGAAGTAAAGTTGGTTGGTGAAAAAATATGAATAAATGACCGCCACACAGTCTAGAGTCTATTCATTAATAGTACAGTAGCATCAAGAAGTTCCCTCATGCCACATCATATATTAACGCCCATTACCAAGTTATAATGTAAAACTTGCAAAATAAACAAACCAAAACGTATACGAACACAGTAAAAATACAAAATAACTAATCAAAATCGCTATGTGCAAACAACGCTTAAATCAAAATTAAAATGTAAACTTGCAAAGCAAGCACCTCAAAACTGGAATCGCACATTATAAAGACAACAACTTCTAAAAAATAACTGGAATTTTAATGCACAATTTGCAAAATAAAAAAACCTAAACTGGGACGACAATATAAAAGCAAAGAACTTATCAAAATTCACCTCAATTGCACGAGAGGTCCGAATATTGCTCAAGCAAACTGGGGGAAAGATGTTAAAATTGCCAAATGTTATAAAATTTCAGAACTAACGGGGCTAAACATGAGGGAGAAGGGGGCCCAGAAAAAGCCAGCCAGCCCCCCTTAATGCCCGAGGGGATGGCCACAAATGAATAGCCTGCATATGCTTCCATAGGGCGAGGCAACTCATTAAGTCTGTAATTGTATTTATAGCTTGTTCCTGTTCACGGGAGGGTGGTCACTTAAAGGGGGGATGGTTTGGTTTTTCCGGGGCCCCCATCTCCCTCATGTTTAGCCCCATTAGTTTAGAAATCTTGGGACGGTCGACCAACTATTTTAGCGATTTTAAGAACTTTAACCCTTTTGTTTGTCAATATTAGGGCCTTTCATGCCATTAAGGTGCAATTTCTTTCCTGATGATCGATAGCGAGCCTGTAGTTTAGGAGGAATCGTCCTTTGGTCGGGATATTTTTGCTACCGAAACATTTATACATTTAACTTGAATGGGAGTCTAGGGGGTGTTTTTAAAAGCTTGATGGAGGTCTAGCGAGTAAATTGAATAATAAATATCTACAAAAAAAAAAAAAATTAGATGCCAACGCCATTTGTAAAGTTTTGGTCGAGGTGTTCTGTTCAATTAGAGTTAGGGCCCGATAGTGACGCACCAGCAGACCGAGACCTCCGAGACCACCGTTTGAACCCGAGACCTCCGAAAAGTTTTGGACGAGGTGTTCTGTAGAGTTAGGGCCCGATAGTGACGCACCAACAGACCGAGACCTCCGAGACCACCGCTTCAACCCAAAACAGTTCAAATGGTGGTGACACACTTTAACCTTATAACTTTAAGTTAACGATATTTTTTCTACCGAAACATGTATAAATTTAACTCTAATGAGAATCTAGGGGGTGTTTTTCTAAGCTTGATGGAGGTCTAGCGAGTAAATTGAATAATAAATATCTAAAGAAATACACCAAAAAATTTGCTTGTTTTACAAGTTTTACATTTAAAAAAACAAAAGAAATTAGCAGCCTATACATAATGCAGGAAAAGGTAACTTAAGACAACCCTACCACTAAAGACAGATCCGACAGAACGGGTACCGTAAAAGGCCTAACTTCCGTCAAGGGAGTATACTTCACACATTAGTGGATAAAAGTATATAAGGTACAGTTATAGAAAAATGGCTCTGCATTATGGAACAACACCGCAGACTTGCTTGTTTTTCCATAACATCATGTATTTATCCTATAACTGCGGTTTATTAAATTTTATTCCAGAATGTCCGAAATTATGTCCTCTTCCAAAGTTATGTAATTTTACCGGTACCATATATATTATCATGTTTCTTTACACCAACCAACTTCACATCTAAACTCAAGTAATGAAATCAACAAATACATGTGGCACTCCGAGGACTCGAACCCAGGATACTCTCATCGAAATTCCCGCACTATGCATTACGCTATCAAGACAGTTAACACAGGTGGTAATTTACAGTGTCTATATTTCCTCGGCATCCAAAACTAAAGAGTATCTGTTCTTATCAAGCCTCATATACCAGTACTGTTCTTATCAGGCCCTACATAATAGAAAAAAAAAAAAAAGAGGAAGTCTAGACACCTTGGCATAATTATTTAACTGTCTTGATAGCGTAATGCATAAATGCGCGGAATTTCGGTGTGAGTATCCTAGGTTCGAGTCCTTGGAGTGCCACATATATTTATTGATTTCATTAATTGAATTTAGAAGTAAAGTTGGTTGGTGAAAAAATATGAATAAATGACCGCCACACAGTCTAGAGTCTATTCATTAATAGTACAGTAGCATCAAGAAGTTCCCTCATGCCACATCATATATTAACGCCCATTACCAAGTTATAATGTAAAACTTGCAAAATAAACAAACCAAAACGTATACGAACACAGTAAAAATACAAAATAACTAATCAAAATCGCTATGTGGAAACAACGCTTAAATCAAAATTAAAATGTAAACTTGCAAAGCAAGCACCCCAAACCTGGAATCGCACAATATAAAGACAACAACTTCTAAAAAATAACTGGAATTAAAATGCACAATTGCAAAATAAAAAAAAAAAAACTGGGACAACAATATAGAAGCAAAGAACTTATCAAAATTTACCTCAATTGCACGATAGGTCCGAATATTGCTCAAGCAAACTGGGGGAAAGATGTTAAAATTGCCAAATGTTATAAAATTTCAGAACTAACGGAGCTAAACATGAGGGAGAAGGGGGCCCAGAAAAAGCCAGCCAGCACCCCTTAATGCCCGAGGGGATGGACACAAATGAATAGCCTGCATATGCTTCCATAGGGCGAGGCAACTCATTAAGTCTGTAATTGTATTTATAGCTTGTTCCTGTTCATGGGAGGGTGGTCACTTAAAGGGGGGATGGTTGGTTTTTTCGGGGCCCCCATCTCCCTCATGTTTAGCCCCATTAGATTAGAAATCTTGGGACGGTCGACCAACTATTTTAGCGATATTAAGAACTTTAACCCTTTTGTTTGTCAATATTAGGGCCTTTCATGCCATTAAGGTGTAATTTCATTCCTGACGATCGATAGCGAGCCAGTAGTTTTAGGAGGAATCGTCCTTTGGTCGGGATATTTTTGCTACCGAAACATTTATACATTTAACTTGAATTGGAGTCTAGGGGGTGTTTTTAAAAGCTTGATGGAGGTCTAGCGAGTAAATTAAATAATAAATATCTAAAAAAAAAAAAAAAATACACCAAAAAATAATTAGATGCCAACGCCATTTGTAAAGTTTTGGTCGAGGTGTTCTGTTCAATTAGAGTTAGGGCCCGATAGTGACGCACCAGCAGACCGAGACCACCGTTTGGACCAAAGTTTTGGTCGAGGTGTTCTGTAGAGTTAGGGCCCGATCGTGACGCACCAACAGACCGAGACCTCCGAGACCACCGTTTGAACCAAAGTTTTGGTCGAGGTGTTCTGTAGAGTTACGGCCCGATAGTGACGCACCAACAGACCGAGACCTCCGAGACCACCGTTTGAACCAAAGTTTTGGTCGAGGTGTTCTGTAGAGTTACGGCCCGATAGTGACGCACCAACAGACCGAGACCTCCGAGACCACCGCTTCAACCCAAAACAGTTCAAATGGTGGTGACACACTTTAACCTTATTACTTTAAGTTAACGATATTTTTTCTACCGAAACATGTATAAATTTAACTCTAATGAGAATCTAGGGGGTGTTATTTAAAGCTTGATGGAGGTCTAGCGAGTAAATTGAATAATAAATATCTAAAGAAATACACCAAAAAATTTGCTTGTTTTACAAGTTTTACATTTAAAAAAAAAAAAGAAATTAGCAGCCTATACATAATGCAGGAAAAGGTAACTTAAGACAACCCTACCACTAAAGACAGATCCGACAGAACGGGTACCGTAAAAAGCCCTAACTTCCGTCAAGGGAGTATACTTCACACATTAGTGGATAAAAGTATATAAGGTACAGTTATAGAAAAATGGCTCTGCATTATGGAACAACACCGCAGACTTGCTTGTTTTTCCGTAACATCATGTATTTATCGTATAACTGCGGTTTATTAAATTTTATTCCAGAATGTCCGAAATTATGTCCTCTTCCAAAGTTATGTAATTTTACCGGTACCAGATATATTATCATGTTTCTTTACACCAACCAACTTCACATCTAAACTCAAGTAATGAAATCAACAAATACATGTGGCACTCCGAGGACTCGAACCCAGGATACTCTCATCGAAATTCCGCTCACTATGGATTACGCTATCAAGACAGTTAAAACAGGTGGGAATTTACAGTGTCTATATTTCCTCGGCATCCAAAACTAAAGAGTATCTGTTCTTATCAAGCCTCATATACCGGTACTGTTCTTATCAGGCCCTACTATAGAAAAAAAAAAAAAAAAAAAAAGGAAGTCTAGACACTTTGGCATAATTATTTAACTGTCTTGATAGCGTAATGCATAAATGCGCGGAATTTCGGTGTGAGTATCCTAGGTTCGAGTCCTTGGAGTGCCACATGTATTTATTGATTTCATTAATTGAATTTAGAAGTAAAGTTGGTTGGTGAAAAAATAAGAATAAATGACCGCCATACAGTCTAGAGTCTATTCATTAATAGTACAGTAGCATCAAGAAGTTCCCTCATGCCACATCATATATTAACGCCCATTACCAAGTTATAATGTAAAACTTGCAAAATAAACAAACCAAAACGTATACGAACACAGTAAAAATACAAAATAACTAATCAAAATCGCTATGTGCAAACAACGCTTAAATCAAAATTAAAATGTAAACTTGCAAAGCAAGCACCTCAAAACTGGAATTGCACATTATAAAGACAACAACTTCTAAAAAATAACTGGAATTTTAATGCACAATTTGCAAAATAAAAAAACCTAAACTGGGATGACAATATAAAAGCAAAGAACTTATCAAAATTCACCTCAATTGCACGAGAGGTCCGAATATTGCTCAAGCAAACTGGGGGAAAGATGTTAAAATTGCCAAATGTTATAAAATTTCAGAACTAACGGGGCTAAACATGAGGGAGAAGGGGGCCCAGAAAAAGCCAGCCAGCCCCCCTTAATGCCCGAGGGGATGGCCACAAATGAATAGCCTGCATATGCTTCCATAGGGCGAGGCAACTCATTAAGTCTGTAATATTGTATTTATAGCTTGTTCCTGTTCACGGGAGGGTGGTCACTTAAAGGGGGGATGGTTGGTTTTTTCGGGGCCCCCATCTCCCTCATGTTTAGCCCCATAGTTAGAAATCTTGGGACGGTCGACCAACTATTTTAGCGATTTTAAGAACTTTAACCCCTTTGTTTGTCAATATTAGGGCCTTTCATGCCATTAAGGTGTAATTCTTGACGATCGATAGCGAGCCAGTAGTTTTAGGAGGAATCGTCCTTTGGTCGGGATATTTTTGCTACCGAAACATTTATACATTTAACTTGAATTGGAGTCTAGGGGGTGTTTTTAAACGCTTGATGGAGGTCTAGCGAGTAAATTGAATAATAAATATCTACAAAAAAAAAATACACCAAAAAATAATTAGATGCCAACGCCATTTGTAAAGTTTTGGTCGAGGTGTTCTGTTCAATTAGAGTTAGGGCCCGATAGTGACGCACCAGCAGACCGAGACCTCCGAGAAGCCGTTTGAACCAAAGTTTTGGTCGAGGTGTTCTGTAGAGTTAGGGCCCGATAGTGACGCACCAACAGACCGAGACCTCCGAGACCACCGTTTGAACCAAAGTTTTGGTCGAGGTGTTCTGTAGAGTTACGGCCCGATAGTGACGCACCAACAGACCGAGACCTCCGAGACCACCGCTTCAACCCAAAACAGTTCAAATCCATGGTGGTGACACACTTTAACCTTATAACTTTAAGTTAACGATATTTTTTCTACCGAAACATGTATAAATTTAACTCTAATGAGAATCTAGGGGGTGTTATTTAAAGCTTGATGGAGGTCTATTAAATTGAATAATAATCTAAAGAAATACACCAAAAAATTTACAAACCAAAATAAATTAGCAGCCTATACATAATGCAGGAAAAGGCAACTTAAGACAACCCTACCACTAAAGACAGATCCGACAGAACGGGTACCGTAAAAAGGCCTAACTTCCGTCAAGGGAGTATACTTCACACATTAGTGGATAAAAGTATATAAGGTACAGTTATAGAAAAATGGCTCTGCATTATGGAACAACACCGCAGACTTGCTTGTTTTTCCATAACATCATGTATTTATCCTATAACTGCGGTTTATTAAATTTTATTCCAGAATGTCCGAAATTATGTCCTCTTCCAAAGTTATGTAATTTTACCGGTACCATATATTATCATGTTTCTTTACACCAACCAACTTCACATCTAAACTCAAGTAATGAAATCAACAAATACATGTGGCACTCCGAGGACTCGAACCCAGGATACTCTCATCGAAATTCTGCGCACTATGCATTACACTATCAAGACAGTTAACACAGGTGGTAATTTACAGTGTCTATATTTCCTCGGCATCCAAAACTAAAGAGTATCTGTTCTTATCTCCAAAACTAAAGAGTATCTGTTCTTATCACTCATATACTGTTCTTATCAGGCCCTACATAATAGAAACGGGGAAGAAAAAAAAAAAAAAAAAAAAAAAAAAAAGGAAGTCTAGACACCTTGGCATAATTATTTAACCGTCTTGATAGCGTAATGCATAAATGCGCGGAATTTCGGTGTGAGTATCCTAGGTTCGAGTCCTTGGAGTGCCACATGTATTTATTGATTTCATTAATTGAATTTAGAAGTAAAGTTGGTTGGTGAAAAAATATGATTAAATGAATGCCACACAGTCTAGAGTCTATTCATTAATAGTACAGTACAGTAGCATCAAGAAGTTCCCTCATGCCACATCATATATTAACGCCCATTACCAAGTTATAATGTAAAACTTGCAAAATAAACAAACCAAAACGTATACGAACACAGTAAAAATACAAAATAACTAATCAAAATCGCTATGTGGAAACAACGCTTAAATCAAAATTAAAATGTAAACTTGCAAAGCAAGCACCCCAAACCTGGAATCGCACAATATAAAGACAACTTCTAAAAAATAACTGGAATTAAAATGCACAATTGCAAAATAAAAAAAAAAAAACTGGGACAACAATATAGAAGCAAAGAACTTATCAAAATTTACCTCAATTGCACGATAGGTCCGAATATTGCTCAAGCAAACTGGGGAAAGATGTTAAAATTGCCAAATGTTATAAAATTTCAGAACTAACGGAGCTAAACATGAGGGAGAAGGGGGCCCAGAAAAAGCCAGCCAGCACCCCTTAATCCCCGAGGGGATGGACACAAATGAATAGCCTGCATATGCTTCCATAGGGCGAGGCAACTCATTAAGTCTGTAATTGTATTTATAGCTTGTTCCTGTTCACGGGAGGGTGGTCACTTAAAGGGGGGATGGTTTGTTTTTTCGGGGCCCCCATCTCCCTCATGTTTAGCCCCATTAGTTTAGAAATCTTGGGACGGTCGACCAACTATTTTAGCGATTTTAAGAACTTTAACCCTTTTGTTTGTCAATATTAGGGCCTTTCATGCCATTAAGGTGTAATTTCATTCCTGACGATCGATAGCGAGCCAGTAGTTTTAGGAGGAATCGTCCTTTGGTCGGGATATTTTTGCTACCGAAACATTTATACATTTAACTTGAATGGGAGTCTAGGGGGTGTTTTTAAAAGCTTGATGGAGGTCTAGCGAGTAAATTGAATAATAAATATCTACAAAAAAACCCAAATACACCAAAAAATAATTAGATGCCAACGCCATTTGTAAAGTTTTGGTCGAGGTGTTCTGTTCAATTAGAGTTAGGGCCCGATAGTGACGCACCAGCAGACCGAGACCACCGTTTGAACCAAAGTTTTGGTCGAGGTGTTCTGTAGAGTTACGGCCCGATAGTGACGCACCAACAGACCGAGACCTCCGAGACCACCGTTTGAACCAAAGTTTTGGTCGAGGTGTTCTGTTCAATTAGAGTTACGGCCCGATAGTGACGCACCAACAGACCGAGACCTCCGAGACCACCGCTTCAACCCAAAACAGTTCAAATGGTGGTGACACACTTTAACCTTATTACTTTAAGTTAACGATATTTTTTCTACCGAAACATGTATAAATTTAACTCTAATGAGAATCTAGGGGGTGTTATTTAAAGCTTGATGGAGGTCTAGCGAGTAAATTGAATAATAAATATCTAAAGAAATACACCAAAAAATTTGCTTGTTTTACAAGTTTTACATTTAAAAAAACAAAAGAAATTAGCAGCCTATACATAATGCAGGAAAAGGTAACTTAAGACAACCCTACCACTAAAGACAGATCCGACAGAACGGGTACCGTAAAAATCCCTAACTTCCGTCAAGGGAGTATACTTCACACATTAGTGGATAAAAGTATATAAGGTACAGTTATAGAAAAATGGCTCTGCATTATGGAACAACACCGCAGACTTGCTTGTTTTTCCGTAACATCATGTATTTATCGTATAACTGCGGTTTATTAAATTTTATTCCAGAATGTCCGAAATTATGTCCTCTTCCAAAGTTATGTAATTTTACCGGTACCAGATATATTATCATGTTTCTTTACACCAACCAACTTCACATCTAAACTCAAGTAATGAAATCAACAAATACATGTGGCACTCCGAGGACTCGAACCCAGGATACTCTCATCGAAATTCCGCTCACTATGGATTACGCTATCAAGACTGTTAACACAGGTGGTAATTTACAGTGTCTATATTTCCTCGGCATCCAAAACTAAAGAGTATCTGTTCTTATCTCCAAAACTAAAGAGTATCTGTTCTTATCACTCATATACTGTTCTTATCAGGCCCTACATAATAGAAACGGGGAAGAAGAAGAAAGAAAGAAAGAAAGAAAAAAAAAAAAAAAAAAAAAAAGGAAGTCTAGACACTTTGGCATAATTATTTAACCGTCTTGATAGCGTAATGCATAAATGCGCGGAATTTCGGTGTGAGTATCCTAGGTTCGAGTCCTTGGAGTGCCACATGTATTTATTGATTTCATTAATTGAATTTAGAAGTAAAGTTGGTTGGTGAAAAAATATGATTAAATGAATGCCACACAGTCTAGAGTCTATTCATTAATAGTACAGTACAGTAGCATCAAGAAGTTCCCTCATGCCACATCATATATTAACGCCCATTACCAAGTTATAATGTAAAACTTGCAAAATAAACAAACCAAAACGTATACGAACACAGTAAAAATACAAAATAACTAATCAAAATCGCTATGTGGAAACAACGCTTAAATCAAAATTAAAATGTAAACTTGCAAAGCAAGCACCCCAAAACTGGAATCGCACATTATAAAGACAACAACTTCTAAAAAATAACTGGAATTTTAATGCACAATTTGCAAATTAAAAAAACCTAAACTGGGACGACAATATAGAAGCAAAGAACTTATCAAAATTCACTTCAATTGCACGAGAGGTCCGAATATTGCTCAAGCAAACTGGGGGAAAGATGTTAAAATTGCCAAATGTTATAAAATTTCAGAACTAACGGGGCTAAACATGAGGGAGAAGGGGGCCCAGAAAAAGCCAGCCAGCCCCCCTTAATGCCCGAGGGGATGGCCACAAATGAATAGCCTGCATATGCTTCCATAGGGCGAGGCAACTCATTAAGTCTGTAATTGTATTTATAGCTTGTTCCTGTTCACGGGAGGGTGGTCACTTAAAGGGGGGATGGTTTGTTTTTTCGGGGCCCCCATCTCCCTCATGTTTAGCCCCATTAGTTTAGAAATCTTGGGACGGTCGACCAACTATTTTAGCGATTTTAAGAACTTTAACCCTTTTGTTTGTCAATATTAGGGCCTTTCATGCCATTAAGGTGCAATTTCTTTCCTGACGATCGATAGCGAGCCTGTAGTTTTAGGAGGAATCGTCCTTTGGTCGGGATAATTTTGCTACCGAAACATTTACACATTTAACTTGAATGGGAGTCTAGGGGGTGTTTTTAAAAGCTTGATGGAGGTCTAGCGAGTAAATTGAATAATAAATATCTACAAAAAAACACAAATACACCAAAAAATAATTAGATGCCAATGCCATTTGTAAAGTTTTGGTCGAGGTGTTCTGTTCAATTAGAGTTGGGGCCCGATAGTGACGCACCAGCAGACCGAGACCACCGTTTGAACCAAAGTTTTGGTCGAGGTGTTCTGTAGAGTTACGGCCCGATAGTGACGCACCAACAGACCGAGACCTCCGATTGAACCAAACTTTTGGTCGAGGTGTTCTGTTCAATTAGAGTTAGGGCCCGATAGTGACGCACCAACAGACCGAGACCTCCGAGACCACCGCTTCAACCCAAAACAGTTCAAATGGTGGTGACACACTTTAACCTTATAACTTTAAGTTAACGATATTTTTTCTACCGAAACATGTATAAATTTAACTCTAATGAGAATCTAGGGGGTGTTATTTAAAGCTTGATGGAGGTCTAGCGAGTAAATTGAATAATAAATATCTAAAGAAATACACCAACAAATTTGCTTGTTTTACAAGTTTTACATTTAAAAAAACAAAAGAAATTAGCAGCCTATACATAATGCAGGAAAAGGTAACTTAAGACAACCCTACCACTAAAGATAGATCCGACAGAACGGGTACCGTAAAAATCCCTAACTTCCGTCAAGGGAGTATACTTCACACATTAGTGGATAAAAGTATATAAGGTACAGTTATAGAAAAATGGCTCTGCATTATGGAACAACACCGCAGACTTGCTTGTTTTTCCATAACATCATGTATTTATCCTATAACTGCGGTTTATTAAATTTTATTCCAGAATGTCCGAAATTATGTCCTCTTCCAAAGTTATGTAATTTTACCGGTACCAGATATATTATCATGTTTCTTTACACCAACCAACTTCACATCTAAACTCAAGTAATGAAATCAACAAATACATGTGGCACTCCGAGGACTCGAACCCAGGATACTCTCATCGAAATTCCACGCACTATGCATTACGCTATCAAGACAGTTAACACAGGTGGTAATTTACAGTGTCTATATTTCCTCGGCATCCAAAACTAAAGAGTATCTGTTCTTATCAAGCCTCATATACCAGTACTGTTCTTATCAGGCCCTACATAATAGACAAAAAAATAAAAGAGGAAGTCTAGACACCTTGGCATAATTATTTAACTGTCTTGATAGCGTAATGCATAAATGCGCGGAATTTCGGTGTGAGTATCCTAGGTTCGAGTCCTTGGAGTGCCACATATATTTATTGATTTCATTAATTGAATTTAGAAGTAAAGTTGGTTGGTGAAAAAATATGAATAAATGACCGCCACACAGTCTAGAGTCTATTCATTAATAGTACAGTAGCATCAAGAAGTTCCCTCATGCCACATCATATATTAACGCCCATTACCAAGTTATAATGTAAAACTTGCAAAATAAACAAACCAAAACGTATACGAACACAGTAAAAATACAAAATAACTAATCAAAATCGCTATGTGCAAACAACGCTTAAATCAAAATTAAAATGTAAACTTGCAAAGCAAGCACCTCAAAACTGGAATTGCACATTATAAAGACAACAACTTCTAAAAAATAACTGGAATTTTAATGCACAATTTGCAAAATAAAAAAATCTAAACTGGGATGACAATATAAAAGCGAAGAACTTATCAAAATTCACCTCAATTGCACAAGAGGTCCGAATATTGCTCAAGCAAACTGGGGGAAAGATGTTAAAATTGCCAAATGTTATAAAATTTCAGAACTAACGGGGCTAAACATGAGGGAGAAGGGGGCCCAGAAAAAGCCAGCCAGCCCCCCTTAATGCCCGAGGGGATGGCCACAAATGAATAGCCTGCATATGCTTCCATAGGGCGAGGCAACTCATTAAGTCTGTAATTGTATTTATAGCTTGTTCCTGTTCACGGGAGGGTGGTCACTTAAAGGGGGGATGGTTTGTTTTTTCGGGGCACCCATCTCCCTCATGTTTAGCCCCATTAGTTTAGAAATCTTGGGACGGTCGACCAACTATTTTAGCGATTTTAAGAACTTTAACCCTTTTGTTTGTCAATATTAGGGCCTTTCATGCCATTAAGGTGCAATTTCTTTCCTGACGATCGATAGCGAGCCTGTAGTTTTAGGAGGAATCGTCCTTTGGTCGGGATATTTTTGCTACCGAAACATTTACACATTTAACTTGAATGGGAGTCTAGGTTTTTTTTTTAAAAGCTTGATGGAGGTCTAGCGAGTAAATTGAATAATAAATATCTACAAAAAAACACAAATACACCAAAAAATAATTAGATGCCAACGCCATTTGTAAAGTTTTGGTCGAGGTGTTCTGTTCAATTAGAGTTAGGGCCCGATAGTGACGCACCAGCAGACCGAGACCTCCGAGACCACCGTTTGAACCAAAGTTTTGGTCGAGGTGTTCTGTAGAGTTACGGCCCGATAGTGACGCACCAACAGACCGAGACCTCCGATTGAACCAAACTTTTGGTCGAGGAGTTTCTGTTCAATTAGAGTTAGGGCACGATAGTGACGCACCAACAGACCGAGACCTCCGAGACCACCGCTTCAACCCAAAACAGTTCAAATGGTGGTGACACACTTTAACCTTATAACTTTAAGTTAACGATATTTTTTCTACCGAAACATGTATAAATTTAACTCTAATGAGAATCTAGGGGGTGTTATTTAAAGCTTGATGGAGATCTAGCGAGTAAATTGAATAATAAATATCTAAAGAAATACACCAAAAAATTTGCTTGTTTTACAAGTTTTACATTAAAAAAAAAAAAAAAAATTAGCAGCCTATACATAATGCAGGAAAAGGTAACTTAAGACAACCCTACCACTAAAGACAGATCCGACAGAACGGGTACCGTAAAAAGGCCTAACTTCCGTCAAGGGAGTATACTTCACACATTAGTGGATAAAAGTATATAAGGTACAGTTATAGAAAAATGGCTCTGCATTATGGAACAACACCGCAGACTTGCTTGTTTTTCCATAACATCATGTATTTATCCTATAACTGCGGTTTATTACATTTTATTCCAGAATGTCCGAAATTATGTCCTCTTCCAAAGTTATGTAATTTTACCGGTACCAGATATATTATCATGTTTCTTTACACCAACCAACTTCACATCTATACTCAAGTAATGAAATCAACAAATACATGTGGCACTCCAAGGACTTGAACCCAGGATACTCTCATTAAAATTCCGCGCACTATGCATTACGCTATCAAGACAGTTAACACAGGTGGTAATTTACAGTGTCTATATTTCCTCGGCATCCAAAACTAAAGAGTATCTGTTCATATCAAGCCTCATATACCGGTACTGTTCTTATCAGGCCCTACATAATAGAAAAAAACAAAAAAAGAGGAAGTCTAGACACCTTGGCATAATTATTTAACTGTCTTGATAGCGTAATGCATAAATGCGCGGAATTTCGGTGTGAGTATCCTAGGGGGTATTTGTAAAAGCTTGATGGAGGTCTAGCGAGTAAATTGAATAATAAATAAAAAAAGTATTCATGTCAAATTTCCTATAATTTCTCATTAATTCCAAAGTTAAAACTTTGTACTAGTTTGACACCCTGTAATATAGAGTGTATGTAATAATATTAACCCATTGGCTGTGGGTATGTTTGGGCTATTTAAGGCATATTCAGGCACTCCTGAATGATAAATCAAGCATCTGCATTAAATGAAGTGCATTCTGCCGAAAACTAGGCGAGAATAGCTTCAAAATGACACCAGAACGGGCCCCGTAACGTAGTCTGGTTCATCCGCAGTGGTGCCAGTGAAACGCGGGAAACCAGCTATTATGTAACACTCGCTCGCTTGGCTACACTGTCGGGAGACACAGAGAGAGACCCGCGCGAGACACAGTCAACCTCGGTGAGCCGCTCGGTGCTCTGAAGGTCGGAGGTGGGCCCCTCACGCTCCCGCCCACTGACACTCGATTTTTACGGTTTTTACAGGCTTTTAAAGCCTGGAAATTGCTGTAACTTGCCAGGACGTTCCAGAACGTAACCCGCAGCGAAAGGATTAAGCATGTTACGGTACTTATTTCTCACAAGCGCCCATCTTTTCCGCAGAATTCAATTGCTCTTGGGGGAAAAAAAAAAAACAAAAAAAACACAAATCACTTAAATTAATGCAACACAAAACCTATACGCACTACGATTACAGTAATACCGACACTCTAATATGTATAGACCTACCGGTAATACACATAACAAAACAGTTGTACAGTACTTAGCTTAAATACTACCAGTCTTCAGGCTTCTATAACGGGTTATGCTGCTCGGCCATTGTTGACTTCATCTGCAAGAGAAGGCACTCATTAACCCTTTGAGTACCAGCAACGTGTGTTATATTGTACCGGTATTCTAGCTATATTTAGACAATAGTATGCAGCTTAGGAAGGATCTGTGGTAGTTAAAAGGGTTGGTTGAGATTGTTTTAAGCCATCTTATTGCTAGAGGTCCTTCCAAATCTGAAAATCAAGGGTTGGTTGATATTGTTTTAAGCCATCTTATTGCTAGAGGTCCTTCCAAATCTGAATATCAAGGGTTGGTTGAGATTGTTTTAAGCCATCTTATTGCTAGAGGTCCTTCCAAATCTGAATATCATCATCTAATAGTTGCCGCAATATAATGAAAAGGACGTCACCAGTATTGTACTGGTTAAGACATTACCCTCTGAGGATTATGACACATTTTCAGTCTATTCTGGATATCAACAAATTTAGTTCACTAAAGGGCTGGTGTACCTATTGGCAGGTTCGATCCGATCCAATAATTGTGACCGCAAGTGTGCGAATATCGCATAAAAAAACTCCTTGGTATATAATTATGATGTTGACGGAACCTCTCCGGGAGGTCTGGGACCGGGGGAGTGATGGAGGTCCTTAGTATCCCTGGGCAATCTACACGTGTGCAATTTTTTTTTTTTTTTTGGTCCCTGTTTGGGCTCTGTCTCGAGTCAGCCATGGAAGGGCATTTACAAATAAACATTCAAATATCTACATTAGAGATACTGGTATCTCTATTAAGCTAGATAGAGATCTAAGGAGCAAATTACAAAACATTCTACATAGCCTAAAAAAAAAAAAAAAAAAAAAAAAATATATATATAACATAGCCGTGCCTAAGCAACCTATCTAATAGTAACCAGCATACAAGCAAGAAAAGCATCTTCCACTAAAAACGTTACCGATACTGCTGCTGTTGCCAGATGATTTTACTCAACATATAAAATTAACTTTTTAGAATAAGTGTTTCAAATGCTACTGGTATCTTAATTGACCACTTGGGACTTTCAGGCTATGAGGAAGTTGGAGCTGTAATTGGTGCAGTTTTAGTACAGAATGGTAGCGCGCCAATTTTGAGAGTTGGGCGACGATCTAATTACCGGTATGTCTAGTTTGACCACAAAAAAAAATCCTAATTTAGTCATATACCTGTATCATCTATAAACTTTCCTAACGTAACCTAAGCTAGTATTATTAGCTGGGGCCACACCCCTGCTTAACAGTTAATAACCATGTAAACTAAGCGACGCACCCAACTTTCCGAATCGGCGCAATCCTATATTAAAACTGCACCCTGTGATCATCAATAATTAGCACAATTACCAGCTAAAACACGGTTGTAGACCTCGTATAACTACATAAAACCACACTTTGTGTGCAGCACTCGTTCTTTAACCCCTTATTGGTGGCGCTCGACTTAAGTCGTGCACCAATTTGCAGCAAGTTATTATTAAGGCTTTTAAAGGGTTAAAATCGAGTGCAAATGGCCGGGAGTGCAGCGGGCCAGACAGCCGACTCCCAGGGCTTACCGCTGCCCATTAACTCATGTTCCCTGTGTTCTCGAGAGGCCGGTAGTGTAGCCAGTAGTGAGCATAGCTGGGAAAAATATACCGCTATACGCTAAACTCCCATGTTCGTGGCACCACTGCAAGAGAACCACGAGTGCTACGTAGCTCGTTCTGGTCTCATTTTGAAGCTTTTAGCGCCTAGTTTTTTGCTGAATACATTTCTTTTCATGCAGATACTTGATTGATCATTCAGGAGGGCCTGAACATGCCCAAATGAGCCCAAAACAACCCGCTAGACAAGGGTTAAATTTATGAATGAAACCTATATTAGTACCGGTACTGTCTTGATAGCGTAATGCTTAGTGTGCGGAATTTTGGTGTGAGTATCCTAGGTTCGAGTCCTTGATTTTATTAGTTAGGGTTATTTGTAAATTAATTGGTGGGTTGGTGAAAACTAAAATGAAATTATATCGATGCTTGCGGCTCCAACTTCCTTATAGCATGAAAATCGTAAAAGGTCAATTCACCTTCTGATTACACAACTCAAACATAAACTTAATAAAATTGTCGAATGATTACCAGAAAAGAATACTCAACGATTCTATAATACTGTATTTAATACTTCTATCTCACATTTTCTTTAAGGCAGTGTCACACAACCACTTTTTCTGGATTTATTGAGTTTGTTTGATCCTTCACATTACTTAAGGTCCTTCCTAAAAATACATAAAATGTTCTAATGATAGCCAGAATAAACTAAAATGCATCATACTCCTCAAAGGGTTAAGTTTATGATTAAGTCAGTAACTGTCCCCTTCCTATTAACAAGCACTTTTCCAGGCAATTGTGGTCTGGCATCTTCTTAATTACAGATATATATACTAGTTGAGTCTCTTAAAAAATTTAAATATTCAGTCTAGTTGTCGATTCCAAGGACAAAAAACAAGTAGGCCTAACGGTATGAGAAAAAAGTTGCTCATCAAACATTGACAGAGCAAGCGCCACAGGTCATAGGCTGTAGCAGTGTACCACGGTTGGTAGAGCACACGCCTGCAAACCGTGAGGTTGAGGGTTCCAGTCTTGGGAAACCATATTTGGCAGCTAGCAGTACTGTACTGTGACATTTGGCAGCTAGCAGTACTGTGGCGTCTGATATATAGAACACTGGCTGGCCCGAGACTCAAACCCTCAACTTCACGGTCATGGTTAGCAGCCGTGTGCTCTAATAACCACGCTACAGCCATTGCTAATGGATTATACAGATTCCCCTTGATTTACGATTGGGTTACGTTCCTGAACACCCAATCTTAAATGGAAAAAATCGTATAGGAAACCATAAAGTTTATGGGGTAAATGGGGATGCGTTCTCAGACCAGCCAAAACACAAACGCCATAAAATCTATAATAATAACGTAAATCGGGGCATCGGGTAGTCAGGAAGATCTGTACAGTATATAACTTATTGATGTTACCTTAATCATTGTGACCTTGTAGTTGTCTGGTGATGACGGGAAGGGTTAATCTGGTGTGTTGCTACCGTGACAAACTCAACCTGCAAGATAAAGCAAACATTACAGTACAGTATTTTATTTAGATATTACATTTTGCTCAAGGAGGTTTGGGTAGAATGTAGAATTTGGGCGTACCGCCAGCCTTGTTTACACTACGCAGAGCCTGGGCGGACGCTTGCCATCCTGTTCCCGTCTATTTTGACTGCCTTTGGATACAATAATATGTTGAGGGGGGCACCCCCCCCATGACATATTGTCATCATCATATATATTGCCAGCAGGGGGCAAACAATGAACAAAAATCGACGTCAAAATAGACGCGAACTTAACCACGGTGATCAAAAAATGTAAACATGACGGTGGGGGCGCCGTGGGACGCTTGCATTTATGTTCCCGTCTCTTTTGAATGCCATTGGATACAATATGTTTCCCCCCCCCCCATGATATATTGTCATCACCATATATATTGCCAACAGGGGGCAAATAACCGAGAAAAAAATTGCCGTCAAAATAGACGCGAAGTTAACTGCGGCGATCGCCCTATGTAATCATGACGACCGTACGCCCGGAATCTACATCCTTCCCGGAGGGTTTTTCTGGACCCTCATGTTTAGCCCTCTTAGTTTTCAGACTTTTAGATGTTTGCCCCATTAGTTTGGCAATTTCGAGACCTTTTATACCATTTAGGTGTTGAATTGTTTCCTAGCGAGCGAGAGTGAACCAGTAATTTTAAGGAACCAGCCTCTGGCCGGGATATTTTTCTTCTGAAAACTGTACAAATGTATCTTGAAGGGGGGTCTTGGAGGTGATTTTTAAGCGTGATGGAGGTCCAAGGAGGAAACTAATCCTGCAACACAACACAAGTACAGTACTGTATTACGTTTGTTTACAGTACAGTTGCGGTCAAAAATTCTAGTACATATCGAGCCCTTACCCTTATTTATTGAACCACTTAAGTGCAAATATAACGTCAATAATTAATAAGGCGATTGAATTAGCGAGACACCTTTGATAATTTATAAAGCGCCTAAAACTAATCACAATTCAAATATCAGGGTAAAAATGAATACGAATAATGACACCGGTTCATACATACTGTACATGTTTAAAGACAGCTTCATCCACATAGAGCGTGGTTTTAGTCTCTTTACTGTAGTACAGTACAATAAAGACTTGCCACAACACAACCCCAACATGTCATCACAGTGGCCGATGTTGGTATAGCACTAACAATGTTTCAGCAAAACTCCATAAAGTCCCCCTGAAGCACTTGCACCTGGTGAAATCGCATCACACCAGCCTTAACCGTGCTACAATAAGGCATTAACAAGAAATCACCGTAACTGTTACAGAGGCTGACTGCACCACCGAAGTGGCGGGCGGTTGGGTCGTTGCATCCCTACGCCAGAGAGAAAGGCCGACTTGTGCCAGTAGGCTGTTATACTGAATCCAACTTCCTCATCAATAATGCAATTAATTATACAACCCACAAACCATGTAGAAAAATTACCGATCAAAGAAAGAAGACTGCTGGATGCTTACTGGTTAATCACGATGCAAAAGATCATCGTTGCTTCACAAGGTCACACCCAGGTGTGCCAACTGGACAACATAACTGTAATGCAAGGATCCGTCCTGTCGCCCGCACTCTTCAATCTGTACATGCATGATATAAATACACCAAATTCACCCCAAATAACCATAGCCTCCTACGCAGACGACATAACACTCACAAGCACGCACCAAAACCCAGACACAGCAACAAGACTCCTTCAAGACTATCTCGACACATTACATGAATGGTACACTACAAACAGACTCAATTTAGCCCCAACTAAATCCACTGCAACCCTCCTTACAAGCTGGACAGGAGAGCACGATTACGTCCCGGGACTCAACATAAACAACACACCCCTAACACACACACACACACACAAAATCCTAGGAGTAACATACGACATTCAAACAGCACACCACAAACACGAAAAAGAAACTGACACCCAGACTTAACGCCCTCAGATCACTTGCCCACACGAAATTTGGACACAACAAAGAAACCACCACCATAGTCTACAAACAATACATAAGATCAGTTATGGAATACGCAAGCCCGGCCTGGGCTTCTAACCTAGCTGAAACACATCATAAGACCTTACAGACTATTCAAAATAAAGCCCTTAAAATCATCACAGGATGCACAGCTACTACACCCACAGATCACCTACATCAAGAAACCAAAGTCCTAAAAGTCAAAGATCATCTAGACATGAGAGGCACTCAATTCCTGGCAGCAGCCTTCACGAATCAACACCACCCACTACACTACATGGCAACACACCCACAGACACCAACAAATATCAAAACAACAACCAGCACACGCTATCACACACAAATACTGTCTTTTCTCCCTCCCTGCCCACCCCAAACCAACTTCCGGAAGCACATCCATACTCTTATCACTCGCCGTTCCATCCACTCACTTATAGACAACACGCAGCTGCAAGCACGACCTCCCGAAATCCATCCTTCAGAATCCTCCCTTCCTCGCGAGGACAGAGTCCACCTGGCCAGGCTGAGATGCGGACACCATCCAGCTCTTCTGAGCTATCAGAAGAGGCTGGATGACTCCGTCGTCAACACCTGCCCGGGTTGTAACACAGCACCCCATACCATAAAACACATCATAGAAGACTGCATTTCACACAACCACTTACGCCAACAACACAATTTACACTATTTGAGAGCTCTGTGGGAAAGCCCGACCATGGCCATGGCCTTCCTTAAGGACTCGGGGCTGTTCGGCCAGGCAGCTTAGGGAACAACAACAACAACAACTGTAATGCTTGCCTAACACAGAAAACAAAACAATAACAATAATGGTAATGTAAATATTAGCCAGAGATAAATACAGTAAACAGCCCAAGAAAACTTTGATTATTTATAGACAGTCCACTGGCATAAGTTAGTCTTTCTCTCTCTGGCGTAGGGATGCGGCGACCCCATCGCTCATCACTTTGAATGTGCAGTCAGCCGCTTTCTGCGTCTGCTTCTTATTTGATATTTTGGGGGGTTGAGGGGGGGCAAAGCACCCTCCCTCCCTCCCCTCCCAAGACTTATTGTCATCAATATATATAATGACAGCAAGGGGCAAATAACCGCTGGCTGTGGGATAATTTCAGAAAAAAAGGTGATAGGCTACCCAATGCATAAAGTGATCACCGCGATATTCTCCTGTAATATCATGATACCGTATTTTCTTGTTGTAAACTGCCTTATAGCACGGTTAAGGCTGGTGTGGTGCAGATACTGCAAGTGCAAATGCTGCATGGGGACTTTGTTGAATCTTGCGATCAACGAAGTCGGCACCAAAATTGTGGGGTAAAACTCTACTTAGGCCCTCTACTGTAAAAAATGATACCAGTAGTCCTACTGATTTTTAAAAAGTCACAGGGTGTGATAGGGGCGAAGCCCCCCTCAACCCATTCTGTACCTCATGGCAACGACCACGGCCCAATTGTCATAACACCATTATACAGTAGGCCTACTGTATTACAACACAAACAACTGAAACCACACTCTTTGTTGATGAAGTGGTCTTTAACCTCTGAAGTGTGCATGGGGGGTAATGAACACCTCTGCCTGTGCGCATGTATTTGAGCTGTTTCCATCACTAAAATATTTATTTTACCGTAAATAGCATTAATACTTATCCATATGCACCTATTATAGGTTGATTATAAAGGTATTAACCTGTTACAACAATAAAACAAGTGAAAACAGCGTTTGGATGGTCAAAATCGGCGATACAGGCCGGGAGTTACATAATGTATGGCTGAGGCAAGCTCCTCTCCCGCCAATTTTCCCCAAGGCTGGAGAGACACTGTCGATCGATACTCTCTCTCTCTCTCTTGTACTTGCTTGCTAACAGTGATGACAATGCCCTGCTTGCAACTCGCTAATGTTAGCACGAAAATATACCACAGAATAAGGGAATAACAGGGAAAATAGATGATAACTGAAGGAGGGGAGGAAAGTGGGGAAGGAGGGGAGGTAGAGGAGTGATATTTTACATGGCCCAGGGGCAAAAAAAAAAGAAAAGAAAAAAAAAAAAAAAAAAAAAAAAAAAAAAAAAAAAAAAAAATCGGTTTTAAATTGATATATTTTTTTCCCTGACTCTCAAGAGTCTTCCCGCAGTCCGCCGGGGGAACTCTTAAGAGTCTTCCCGCAGTTCCCGGGTTAATGTAAAACATACTACATATACAGTATAAAGTAGGCCTATATTTTTACTAATTTCACCACAACACCAAACACCTCCAATTAAATTACGGTAATTAAAGCATATACCGTATGTGGTCCACCGGGATTCGAACCTGGGTTATCACGCACAGATTTTTAAACACTAACTATTACATAAATTTAAACAATAGTGATAGGTTTACATATAACTTTCTTACCTTACTTAATCAGAATAAACAGTTTTTGAAGCGCTTTGTAACTAGGCACAGGGCCTTGGCTGGGGCTTTGGTGTCCCGGCCCCGGGCGTTTCTGGACCCTCCTCATCCCCTCACCTGGGAACGGCTTTGGTCACCTGGGCTTTCTTACAACAGGTACCTGTGTTGTATTCTGCTCTGCATGACGTATTCGCACTTATTCTGCAAGACAAGGCACTCCTTTACATTTTGAAGATTATAAGGTAAGGATGTAGTATTCAGGCATACTGCCGGCTTTGTTTACATTATTCGTATGACAGGTCATATCCCCGTCTATTTTGACTGCCGTGGGATACAATAATAGGTTGAGGCCCTCACCCTTTGTCATCATCATATATAATGCCAGCAGGGGGTAAATAACAGAAAAAAAGCAATCAAAATAGACGGGAACGTAACCATGAGCGTTCGAATAATGTAAACAAAGCTGGCGATACGCCCGGATACTACAGTACAGCAGTACGGGGCTGTTCGGCCAGGCAGCTTAGGGAACAACAACAGTACAGTACATCCTTCCCGATCATAATGCAATTTACAGTACCGGTACATTCTGGCTAGCACTAGATAATTTTGTTCAGATAAGGAAGGATCTATAAGAACTAAGGGGTACCTTCGCACAAAGTGGCATTTCCGTATACAGTACCGGTACTTTCCACAAGAATATTGTGGCAAAAAACTATAAAACAGTACCGGTAATACAGTACTGTACATGGCCCAATTATGTCAGGGGGGATGGAACTTTACAACCTCAGGGGTTAACCCCTTCTGTACCGGCGACGTCTTTTTTAATTTGATTTCAGGTACATTTATACAATTTTTGGCAAGAATATAGAGTTCGGGCGTGCTGCCCGCCTTGTTTACACTACGCGGAGGCTTGCCATCATCTTCCCGGCTATTTTGACTGCCATTGGATATAATTATATGTTGAGGGGGGGCTTTACCCCCTCACCCCCGAATGACATATGACATCACAGTTATTATGTCCTAGGAAGTGATAAAATCGCCAAAGCAATCCGTATCCATCAGGACCCCTAATTAGGCCCCCTTCAATTTACTACAAACATACAAAAAACCAATGCCAATTTTTGCCTCAATTTTGTGCAATTTGCTTTCTTTTGGGTACCGGTAATCAATTAGCCTACGTTATGTTTGGGTAGTTTTAGGTATATCTAGCGGTCCGCCTGCAGTCGTGTGCTTACGCTGAGAAACAGGTGACGGTCGAGTGTGAATCGACCCACAGTTATCGTATTAATGTCTTTATTACATTTCGTAAGTACAGTACAAAACTTGGCTCTAGTTTCCGTATTATGTACGGAACTGTCCTAATAAAAGATGAACAAAGTCTTTATAGGCTACCCATATTCACTCATTAAACGCCTTAACCCATCATTTTCCCTGAGCTTTAAAGCCCTCCCCACTTGTGTTTTTTTGTAATGTTCTTGGGGTAATGGGTCTGTATATTACTGATTTATAGGTTTTTACCATAGGGGCGGGCAAAGCCTCCCTCAACCTATCATTGTATCACATGGCAGTCAATATAGATGGGAACGTGGTCGCAAGCGTGCGAGTAGTGTAAACAAGGCGGGCAATACGCCAAAATACCGGTACCCGGTATTACATCCTTAGCACCACCTAACCTAACTTGGTATCTTCCGTGGAGGCTGCGGCCCCAATACCTCTGCAGACAAATTACTCATAACTAGGCTATTGGTGGTGAAAAAACACCTAAAATTGTGCGTCCCAACAAAATGGGTCAGGTGTGAGGGTAGTGCGCCCGGTAACACAACTCTTACCGAGTCGCACCAAAATAGCGTTTAGTAAAGGGTATGTTAGCGGGCATACCGGCGTTCCAGGACTTATTGTCATCATCATAGCCTATATAGCCTGCCAGCAGGAGACAAATAATTGGATGTGGGATAATTTTGAAAAAAAAGTGGCCTAACAGTTGTGGGTAAATTTTCTGATTAACAAATGCGCGAGTTTTCCAAACAAAATATGTTTTGTTACAGAAATGGAAATGTCTCGTTTTGACCATACCCCATCACCCCAACATTTTCCATATTTTTGTCATTAACCTAACCAAACCCAGAACCCCGCTGGTCTTAGCACTGATATGGAGGATGACAACATACTAAAAATACGATGGAAAAGGGAGAAAAAAATAGATCTTTACTGATTCAAGATGGCCAATAAAATACAGTACCGGTATATTGTAATTTTCGAAGGTAATGACATAGGCCTATAGAAATAATGTAAGAGTCGTAAAGACTGTACCGTATATAGGCTATGTTACAAAGATTGAGATATCTCGCGCGTGTCAATCGAAAAAAAATACAGAGTTGTATTAGCGGCGCATCGTCCGCTGTTTTACATAGTAAGATAGTCGTACGCTTGTGTCTAATTTGACTGCTGTTATTTGCCCCTGCTGGAAATATATATGATGATGACAATAAATCATGGGAGGTGAGGGAGGCAAAGCCTTTCTCAACCCAGTATTGTATCCCACGGCCGGAACTTTTTTTTACCTAACACCTGGCCATGGCCGGATTTTTTTTGGCAAGAATGTTAAGTGCGGGCGTACCGCCAGCCTTGTTTACACTACGCGTAGTGGCGTCGGACCTTTTCCATCATGTTCCCGTCTATTTTGACTGCCTTTGGATATAAAAATACATTAGCCTAACCAAACAACCTAACCTAACCTAGTATTCATGTAGTAATGACAGGGGGCAAATAGCAGAAAATATAGCGTCGAAATAGATGGGAACGTAACTGCGAGCGCACATGACGACCGTACGCCCGATCACTACATCCATCCCAAATTTTTCACCCAACACCTGGCCGTGGAATACAATAATGGTTTTGCCCCCCCCTCATCTCCCATGATTTATTGTCATCATATATTTTACCAGCAGGGACAAATATCAGCAGTCAAATTATACGGGAATGTAACTGCGAGCGTGCGACTAGGCTATGCAAACAAAGTGAACGGTACGCCCGCTAATACAACTCTTACCAAGAAAGTCAAATTATACGGGAACGTATCTGCTGGCAATTTATATGATGATGACTATGTCATGGGGGGGGGGGGTGAGGGGGGCAAAGCCCCGCCTGCTGCCTCAACATATTATTGTATCCAATGGCAGTCAAAATAGACGGGAACATGATCGCAAGCGTCCGACGCAGCCGCCGTCATGTTTACATGGTCGATCGCCGCGGTTAAGTTCGCGTCTAGCCTATTTTGACAGCGATTTTTTTTGTTCTCGGTTAGCCTATTTGCCCCCTGCTGGCAATATAGGCCTATATAGGCTAATGATGACAATAGACCTACCGTATGTCATGGGGAGGTGAGGGGGTGCAACCGTGCAAAACCCCACCCTCAATATATTATTGTATCCAATGGCAGTCAAAATAGACTGGAACATGATGGCAAACGTCCGCCGCCGCTCAGCATAATGTAAAGAAGGCGGGCGGTACGCCCAAACTCTACATTCTACCCACGATTTGTTAGGGAAAATAGTTTGCATGGAGGAATTTAGGGGAAGGATGTGTAGTTACCGGGTGTACCACTACCGACATATAACATGATCATCTATAAATAGGCCTACTTATAATAAAATAAATACTTATAAATCTATAATACTAGGTTAGGTTAGGTTGTTTGGTTAGGGACTTAGGGTAATGTATTTTTGTATCCAAAGGCAGTCAAAATAGACAGGAACATGATGGTGAGCGTCCGATAGTGTAAAAAAGACGGGCGGTACACCCGGTAACTACATTCTTGCCGAATTTAGTTATCGAAAACTTGAAAACCCCTGATTTCACCAAATTTCCGAAATATAACCCCAACAATAATCAGTCCCGAAAGTAAACAAAGCATTCGGTCGACTTGACCTTGTTTTGTAGGAGGCGGTGCGCGATTCACCCAATAAATGGCGCGAGCGTTACTCACCTAAATCAAGTACCGGCAACCTGTTTTTGCCCTCTTACAGATCAACATAGGCTATATGAGGATGACAAATTACAATAGGCTAAGTCAAGGAGGGTGAGGGGGGCCCAACCCATCATGCATCAAATTTAGCTTAGGCTACCCCACAATTTCCCTTACCTACTGTAAAAGCGCGATTCACCCAATAAATGGCGCCATTTGATGCCGTATCTTCAGATTAGGATCATTAGGCCTAGGCCTAGCCTAATGAATACTGAGTAGGCTAAGTTTATGCAAATTCTCCACTCAAACCATGGAAAACAACAATAGACAATCTTCAAGGTCACTACATCCGCCTTATTAGAAACAATGGAATTTATTTATTTCTACACCGGGTCGAAACCATCGATATATTATTTAGACAAATATGTTAGTTAGGTCATGTACTTCATTGCCATATATGTCCACCCCGTCGGTAATTCATTATAAAAAAAAAATCCCTAAATGTCTAAAAAAAAATCCCTAAATCTCGCACGGCTCACCCGATCTCCATTTTCTGTTGCGTTGGTGCGGGACGGCCACCCCTCTCGCTCCACCACCTTCATTCATTGGTTAGGTTAATGACAAAACTTGGCTCGGATTTCATGGATTTAGCGGGGGTGTGGGGGCACCAGCCCCCACCCATAATACTAGGTTAGGTTAGGTTATTTGGTTAGGTTAATGATAAAACTTGGCTCGGATTTCATGGATTTAGCGGGGGTGTGGGGGCAGTAATCCCCACCCATAATACTAGGTTAGGTTAGGTTAGGTTAATGACAAAACTTGGCTCGGATTTCATGGATTTAGCGGGGGTGTGGGGGCAGCAGCCCCCACCCATAATACTAGATTAGGTTAGGTTAGGTTATTTGGTTAGGTTAATGACAAAACTTGGCTCGGATTTCATGGATTCTTCCAATATTACCCCTTTATTTACGCCTCTTCAAGTCTTACCCAACAATTTCCCTGATCTTCATAGCCCTCCCCACTATCGGGCATTCGGGGGCCGTTTCTTAAGATTGATGTATAAGACTTGTTTTGCATTTTCCGATGGGGTTCCTAAAAAAACAACTAAAAAACTCCAAAACAAGGAAAAAAACTAAAAAATACTTGTAAAAATCGTCCCCGGTGTAAAACTAAATATTTACCGAAACAATTTATTAGGGAAAATATGCTAGGCACCAACAGATTCATCATATTTTTCTCCATAGGCCTATAGTCAGCATGGAGGATTTTCGTTAGGCCTATTGACAAATTGAAAAAATACCCTTCTCACAGAAAAATACACCAAAAATCTGTCAAAGATGTCAAATAGCGCCGCGGGGGTGTGGGGGCGGCAGCCGGCTGCCCCCACCCATAATACTAGGATAGGTTAGGTAAGGTTGTTAGGTTAGGCTAATGTCCTTTCAAAGGGGTATAGGCTAGTAAACACTAGGATAGCTTATACCCGGTCAGAGGTAAGAAGAAGAAGAATCCTGATGTAGTTTCCTTGAATGCTACCCAACAATATAACACTAGCCTAGGCCTATATTGAAGTGTGCCAAAATTCGCCCATTTTCTTCGTGATCCCGAACCTAACATCTGAAAAAATATTGATACTGAAACTGGCTGAGAGCCTGTGAGTGTCCCGGGGCGGCCGGGAGCCCCGCTAAACCTGCCATTCTATTTCTACATTACACTCATCAAACGATAGTTGCTTTGCTCTACACTGTACTCTACATTGGCTATGATCTTAGAACTATTATATATCACCTGTATTGAAGTCCAAATGCAGCTACTAATGTAAATATAGCCTAGACGGATAAATCCAGAGCTCGAGTCATGAAAGCTATTTGTTTACACTGTGAAAACACAACTTGTTCGGTTCGGATGAGGTGACTGACTTTAGCACCAATATAAAAAAATATATATTACAATAAGGAAACAGCCATCGTTCATAGAACGAACTCCTGGATGGGAGAGTCCGCTAAAACAAACAAACAAACAAACAACCAATGTACCCCTACACTCCGATGTTATATTGTGCCGAAGGCTGAGTCAAGACGAACACAACTACCGTAATTTTATTGGCACTCGAATGCTCAATAATATGTAGATTAAAGGATAATAATAGGTATTTATCTAAAACTATGTATATATTAACTAAACTACTCCATATGTTTAATATATTGACTGAATTTCACTGAAATGAATAATGTAAAATGTTAATTTAAGTTTGAATGTTAGTTTTCTGATCTGATCTGATCCAGTTAAACTTCCGCAAAATACACGATACTTAGGTAAATCTACAGTTATACTACCCCCCCACCACCTCCCCCCTTCAAAACACGCCTTTTAGCGTGTTTTTGGATGGTTCAGCAGACGCGGAAACTGGAAAAAAAATTATTTTGATAAAACAATTTTCACCAACCAGATACGAGTTTTTCAGGTAATTTGTTGTTGTTTTTATTTTTTTATTTGATATACAGTGTTATTTAATACCGAGGACCGTCGCATTTTAGTATTTTTAACATTAGCCTAACCTAACCGAAAAGTAACCTGTTTCCGCGACGGTCTAAACTCCCCCTCACGTTCCCTGTTTATGGGTGCGCGACGGTCTAAACCCTGCTCACGTTCCCTGTTTATGGGTTTGCGAAGGTTTGTAATACTTCAATGTATCTATTTCAAGTCAAATATACATTTCCGCGCATCATCAAACCATACTAAGTCTACTACTAATAATATTAACCCATTAGTACCAACAGAATAGCGACAAAATAGGGGTAGTATAACTGTAGATTTATCAAAACTTACTCTATGGTGTATTATATGATATATAGAAGCAATAGAACTGTTAAAATGACCTGGGAAGTGTATATTAAACTTAGCCTAGACCAACATTCCTGTATTTTTTTTTTTTTTTTTGTAAGGCTAGGCTAGGCTAACCTAGCCTAGGCTACTCTTGAGTTTTGGAACACAGTAGGCCTAAGCCTAGGCCTATTTTAGATGTCTAACTTTTAAAATAATAATATAAAAATACGTAGGCTAGGCCTAGGCTAGGATTATTATTTTTTTATCATTAGGCCTATACAGAAAGTTAATTTGTGCTATCACTCAAAAAAACAGCGTCATTCGACACCCTGGCTAGGCTATAGCCTATGACAATAAGTTTGCTGTCATGCCGTGGGATTATAGGGGTAGACCTGTCACTGAAGAATACTTGGTCAATATTTACGAGTCACACCACAGCTGGGATCTAATTTTTAACGGTAGTTTTGGGTTCCTATCATTCTATGCTTCATTGTTATATACTTTTTATCCACCGGATTTTTTTTTTCTTTTTTGTTTTTTTTTGTTTTTAGCATTAGGATAACCTAACTAAAAAACTTAACCTATAACCTAGCCTAACCTAACCTAATAGCCCCCAAATACATTTAGGTTAGGTTAGGTTAATGCTAAAAATAAAATAAAAATAATAATATAGCCTATATAAGCCTATATATATATATATATATATAGGCCTATATATATATATATATATATATATATATATATATATATATATATATATATATATTTTCCGGTGGATAAAAAGTATATAGCAATGAAACATAGAATGATAGGAACCCAAAACTACCCTTAGAAATGAGATTCCAGCTGTGGTGTGACTCGTAAATATTGACCGAATACTTTCCCAGTCTTACCGTTTGTTTTTGTTTTCAAGGTATAGGCTATAGGCAGAATAGGCTACAGTAGTATCTTATCTACTGGTATCTTATTTTATTGTAGTTTATATTATGAGTGGAAGATTTGCAATAACTTACCCTAACCAAAGTCCAAACTTACTAACTTAGTGTCCAAAGTGGGATCTGCACCCTGCCTCTATGTTCGCATTTTGTATACCGGTAACTTTTTAGCCAGATTACCAGTACAATTTAATAAGTGTACAGCCAGCAGCTAGGCCTACCGCCTACAGTGCATTTATAGATTTCCCGGAATCCCGGCCATGACTTGGGTATCACTAAAGAATCTTTCCGCAGCCTTATGTACAATTGTTTGTTTTTATTTCTTCAAGGAATATAGTACAGTAGTTTATTGTTCAATTGTTTATCATGTTATGAGTAGATAATTTGCATTACCTTACCCTAACCTAACTTTACTTCTTAGTCTTAGTGTCCAAAGTGGGGGCTGCCACTATCCCCACAGTCCACACACCCGCTAACTAACATATATTATTGGTATGTCTTGTCATTACTATAACCTGACTTCATGGGGGTAACGGAAACTTGATTGAATATTTTCGGAATTAGCCTCGCAGAATCTTGAGTCTTTTAAAGTTGTGAAAATAAGTAATTTTCTACGTTCCTACTGATTGTACTTAACCCGAGATGGGAATAGCCTACCCAGGTATTTTTTACTCGGCCCAGGGAAAATAATAGACAAACAAATATTCTAATCAAAGTTTATTCTTGAAACTTGGTACCGGTATGTATTTTAACCAGTACTCTATAGTAACTCATGTATCATATGAAAGGATATAAATTAAGTATGTAATAGTTCTTGGAATGCAACAACAAATATACATGAAATCTTTATTGGACAAAAGTTACAAAACTAAAACAGGGACTGCTAAGAATAATTTAAAAACCTGTTTTCAATGCCTATATTTGTGGACCTGAAGTGAATCTCTTTGAGACTGAAGTACAGGCAGCCAGCTCCCCTAGTATCCTGATTAAACACCAGTAAACATACATAACATCCCTTTTACTTACAATATTATTAATTCCTTTTAATAAATTTTGAGCATGTATTGTGCGTATATTTACCTTCACATCTCAAAATTTCTCCGGCGGCCAGGGGGCTATGCCCCCCGGACCCCCTGTTATGTAGCGGGGGGCTGTGCCCCCCGCACCAAGTTGATCCTTGTAAGCTTAGAAAAATGATCCAGAACTGGATAATTTCTGTTTTGGCACCCTATATTATATTATTACTGTAATTATAAATATTATTGTTACTTCATATTCCTTGAAAAACATATAGCTAAAGATAACTTGGTAAATAAGGCCTCGTGGCAACTGGCAAGGGGAGAACCCCAAGCTAGGTTGTTGGACTAGGGTTAGCCTTGGCTATTCCAATACTATTATCTGAATCTCTTTAAATGTTACCTCCAAACCATTGGAAAAGCCCCTTGCATGTGAAATCATTGGTCTGAAAGTAAAACTAGACGAAAATTGAAAACCTTGACATTGAAAACAGCGAACCCGCCAGGCAGCTTGGGGAACAACAACAACGAACACAGAAATTCGTAAAATGAAAACAAAGTATAAAAAAAATACCCTTAACTAACAATATAATAAACAAATAAAACCCTTCCACATTACCTTGAATGCCTGAAGATCCATCACAGCGCATAATAATGTTGGACCAAACAAATTTGCCCGGGACCCACAACGCCGTACATACGTTCCCCACCACACCCCAGGGGCCAACTGACGCTCTCGTTTCCAGCGTTGCCAATCCTGCGGATTCTTCGCTAGATTAAAGCGGTCAGAGCGCTAGACAGTAAACATCCGTATAGTATCAGTAAATAATAGGTAAAAATGTTTGATATAATGCTTTTATGTTCATAATTGTGTCTAAAATCACCTATAGGCGACCATATATCAGAAGTACAGGTATGTAGGCTATCCCATTAGAAGCCTAACACACAAATTTCGCTAGATTGTAATAGCTAGATTCTATTACCCTTAATCTATCAAAATACATTGGCAAAAGCTCTAATATATTGTTAAAATCTTTGCAAGTATCACACAAATTATGTATAGGTTATCCTAGTATTAAAACTAAGTTTTTAAATTAATAAAGGGTTGATAATAAGCGCTAGATGTAAGCAAATGTTTCTATCTAGCAGGAATGCCGCTATAATAGCAACACTGTTCCAACTTGTTGATTGTTCGACCAAGGATTTGACTTGCGCAAACGAAACGAACCTCGCTGAGATTCGCATTTTAACTATTTTGTAATTTACTATCCGTTAATGTAAAGTAGATATGGGTAATAGGTAATTGTATTTAAATGTTAAATGCGTTTTGAAAGCATTGGTGAAGTAAATTACTGACACTACTGCAGAATTAGTATCATGTTTGATTCGACTCCTTAGCAAATGAAACACCACTTATAGCAAATTAAATAGGTCTAAATAGTACAAAGGGATAATATTAGCATTTATTCTTCAATTTCAGGTTATTTTTTAATTAATGCTGTACAGTAGCCCAAATAGCTATAATATTTCAAAGTAGATCTGAATCCACTCGTAATTTTGAAATCAGAAAGCAAACTTTGGACTTGATTTCGACCAATGAACACCTTCCGCATGTGAGAGACCCCGTGCAAGGCTAGAGTGGAAGACGCTAATTGGCTGTTTTGAATTCACCGCCGGATAGTTATATTCAAAACTCACACCCTACCTCCACAATTTAGATTTTGATTAATCTATAATATTATATGGAACATGGAAGTTCTTAGCACATAAAATTGAACGAAGAAATAATTGCATTTTATTCAGTGATGTCATTGAGTAGTATAATATATCAATGCAAGTAAATAGTTATGAAGGTAAGACTAAACATTTTAAGATGACTGTACTGCGAGCCCACGCCTGTCTAAGTGGAAAATTCCATTCTTATAACGGCCGCGTGAAATCTCTTGCGCGATTAAATACTTTAATAACGCTTCGAACATGTTATTTTTGCTACCTATAGACGATTTTAGATGTACTGAGCTTAGCAAGGACCTATTAATATTATTATTATTATTATTATTAGCAGTAGTAGTAGTAGTACACCGTGTTCCAAACAGGTAGTCCAGAAATCGGTATCTCAATAAGGGCTAGAGCAAATGGGCTGTAAATTTCCACACCTATACCCTGGCGGACTCTTCCCAAATGGTAGAAATATTAGCTCATTTAGTCTAGTCGTTTGATAGTGATAAAGGTTAATCTGCAATAGTCAATATTTAAACCTTTCGTGCTATTTAAGTGTATGTTTCCTGACGAGCGATAGCGACTCTGTGTGATTTTGGAGGCGGGTCATTATGTTTGTTTACCCAAAAAAAATAATAATAATAATAATTGTCTCTAAGAGGGATCTTGGGGATGGTTTTTAAACGTAAAATAGGTATAGGAAGTAAATTAATAATAATATATACTGCAATAATAATTATAAAATAATAATAATAAATAAATACAAATAAATAGCCCCATATGAGATAAATTTATCAATTTTGTTTGCTACAATTAATTCGTAAGCTGCATATAATTAACTACTTTTATTAATTTCACTCCAACGCCAAACACCTCCCAAAGAAATTTAAGAAAGCAAGCATGTGATCCACCGGGATTCGAACCTGGGTTACCACATACATATTTTAAACACTATAACCATTACACCATCTTAATGTCTTAGTTATGGAAGGTAACATAGTGTGATTGACTTATAAGCATATATTGATTTGGCCACTTGCGAGTTTCGGTCTATAAGGAAGTTAAGGTGTAGACATTGATATTTGTCAGAAATAATGGGGTTTTGATGAAAGGAAATTGTGTTCATATGGAATTAATGTATTTATGAATGTACTACAGTCATATGTTTGCTCGTATTTCGGCTAAAAATCGACGTTTAAAGCTTCAACTTCCTTATAGACAAAAACTCGCAAGTGGTCAAATTGGATTCTTATAATTATTAGGGCATAAGAAAATACACGCCTATTTATTCTGACTATCATTAGACGATTGTATGCAGTTTAGGAAGGATCTCTAGGTATCTAATTAGGGGTCGAAAGCCACTCAATGTTTGTCCCCAGACTCCCACAGATCCTTCGTAAGCCTATACATTCGTCTACTGATAGCCAGAATAAACTGTCGAAATGCGTCATAATTTGGCAAAGTTAAAATTCTGCATAACATTTTTGATAAGAGATAAAATGGAAACAAAAAATATATTGGAAGCTCCTTCTGTACCCATATATTATATTCTGGCTATGATTACTAGATGATTTTAGGAAGTTTAGGAAAGACCTATAGGAATCTAAGGGTTCATACATAACTTAATAATGCTTCCAACTTTCATTTATTTCATTCTGGCTATTATTAGACGATTTTAGGCAGTTTAGGAAGGACCTGTAGTAATCTAAGGGCTCACATAACTCAATAATGTTTCTGACTCCCACAAACCATTGCAAAGCTATCTCAAATCTTCTGTTAGCCAAAATAAACTGCTATATTGCTTCATAATCCCCAAACGACTCATTTAACCCCTTCTGTGCCGGCGACGTCTTTACCATTTGCTATATCTAGATTATTTTGTGCAGTTTAAAAAGGATCTGGTTGTAGTAAAAAGGCGTTAGTGATATATTTCAAAGCTTGATAATTTAAACTGATATTTCTTAACTGAATAAAATCGTCTAACGCTAATAGTAGCCAGAATAAAGTTTAAAAGGACTTCGTCGCTACTGAAGGGTTTAAAAAGGATATGTGGTAGTAACAAGGATTAAGGAAGATATTTCAAAGCTTGATAATTGCTAGAGGCACTTTCTTAACTGAATAAAATCCTCTAATAGTAGCCAAAATATAGTTAAAAAGGACGTCGCTGGTACTGAAAGGGTTAGTTATGTTTCGCTTCTACGCAAATACTAATACAAATTGTCGGTTTGGGGATTGTTTTTCAGAAAGTTTAATGGTTTCGTTGGTATTCGTGTGTTTTCCAGAATGTATGGGACCTGAATTACCGCTCAGGAGGGGTATAAATACGGCGAACATCGAGGAGGTGAATCAGTTCATCATTGTACACGACACCAGAAGGTCTTTTACCACCTCTCACCTACAGGATTAGTGAGTATCTTGAGTTTAATGAAAATTTTGTCAAGTGATCTGTAAATTTTAGTTAGCTTTTAAGTTTAGTTGTATGATGATAATTTTAACTCTTTAAGATTGATTGCTGTTAAGTTTTTGAAGTTGAAGAATTTAATGTGCTGTATTTTGTCTATGGAGTAATATCTGGATAGCTCTGGCAAAGTATATCTGCTTTACATTATGTGCATACTGGATTTAGGTAAGTCTTCCGCATGGCTCATTCTAGTTATAATAAAACTACTTTAATTAAAATCGGTAAGGGTATATGGGAGTTTCTATGGGTAACCTTGATTAATTTAACTGTTAGGACATTCCGCTTCTCCTTAAACTATGTAAACTATAATTTAATCGGCATGAAATTCACTATCTTTTAACATTTGTATTTCTCTCTAAAGGTACTACCCGTGAGTTTCGCGACTACTAGGGGACTTTCAACTCTGCACCTATCCTCTCCAGACTATTAAACCTTAAAGGCTTCTCGAACCGAACCCTGGAGAGGTGGTACGGAACTTTTCGCCAAGTCTCAAATAACCAGAGCACCATAACTTGCAATCAATGGAGGACCTGTTGCCTATACCATGTTCCAAATTTGTAAGTAATTTTAAACTCTTAGGAAGCTAATCTAGGCACCTGGAGTTGGCAGATTGGACAACAGAAAAGCTGTATTTCTCTTGGAAGAATTGCCCTCTCGCAAAAGTTAATGTGTAGCCTATTTATGAAGTTTTGTTTTACTAATTTACTATTTTTAATGCACGGTTCTTTTTTAATTTCCTTTCTATAAGTAAACTTTTTAAATTAAATTAGATTGTAATCGTGATAAACTAAAAAACTAGGCAATTAATACTAAGGTATAAAATATGTAATGCACCCATACAGTACCACTGCTAAAACAAATTGGCTAAACAAGAGTACAAATAACTACCTTGCATTGCTAGTCAAAATAAACTAATTGCCTTTTAGTAATATGAGAAATTATTAAAATATGGCAAACCAATTCAAATCTTGGTAACTTAATTTTTATTTTGATAAACTGTTCTTTTATAAACTAGGCTACTCTTTGTAAAAACTATACCCCTGTTTCTTTTAAATTTCCGGTAAATTGCAGTTTAATGACAAATTTTATTAAACAAAAAAAACTATTGAAATACGGTGCTAATTATTGTATAAATGAGTTTCATATTTTCCATGTATAGATAAATTGGCGTAACTGCTTTACAAGTCATTTTTTTTTCATTATTTTCTCGCAATTACTTTTATTTAGCTTAGGAAGGAAATGCTCTAATTAAAAGGCTTCAAAGTATCCAAATTCATTGTTTTAACTAACCCAAGTCACTCTTAGTTTCATAAAATCTAAATATAGCTGAAATAAGACTTCTCCGGTAGAGAAGGGGTTAATGGATTCAACGAGATTAAATTTAGACCTACCGGTATGAAATAATACCATTATTGCAATATATTCACAAACAATTTCTGGCTATAAACCTTTAAATTGGGGAAGAATACTGGAAAGATGGTACAAATTGTATTAAAGGTATTAATTTTACTAAATATAGCTATACATAGTTTAACAAAAAAATCCAACACACTGAGGTGGAGGATCATACTTGTGACCTACTTGACCATTATATCACTCCAATTATTGAAAGTTAGTATTGTTCTACTAAGGCACCAATCCCGTGTTTTCCAAGGAGTGCGGAGTGCCAGTCTTGGACGCAGCAGAATGATTAAGAGTTATCGATATAGGCGGAGGGGTGCTGTGGTTATACTTAGTATTATTTTACTCGGTTATATACAAATTTTAGAGACTTTACAATACCACCTAAATCCTGTTAACTCTGGTACCATAGTCTCTAGCCCACTCATAAGAATTTGTGGGCCCCTTATGTTTTTCTTTATGCAATTGACTATTTGAGAGTTTTGGTCTATAAGGAACTTTGAGCTGTGGCCATCATTATTTAACAGAATTATCCGCTAAAATGTGGTCAGGCTGTCTGACCGAACCGGTTAAGGTCCCGAGCAAGGCCATAACTGAGTGCTCCAACAGAACCCTCCCTGCTTACCACTAAGAAAGCCCAGGCGAGGAGCTGAGGGTGCGGAAATGCCCAAAGACGCCAAAGCCCCACCCAAGGCCCTGTGCCCTTCAGCAATTATGAAAGGGAAGTTTAGGGGCAAAGGAAAAATTTGACTCTTTGGCTCTGTCTGTCCACCTCAAGGTTGGCAGTAGGGAGGTCAATCCACGGAAGAGACCCTGCCACTTGAGATCTAGAAAATATACAGTATAAGTAAAAGGAAGTCAAAGTAAACTATTGGTATGGCAGAGAACGCTCAACTCTCACTGATAAACCAGCTGACCACCACCATGGGTTGAAAGGGTAGCTCCCCCTACTGTGATGCATATATGAAGGTGCATTATATAGATTTATCAGTCCAAATTACCTTTTGCCCCCTTTCAATGGGCTAGTTATCTAGGATTTTTACATTACGCAGCACCATCGATATCCTTGCACTCTGTGTAAATAAGTCTTGCAAGGTCTTTATGGCAACTCCTGACATCAGGTTATGATTCTGAGCCACAAGTTCACATGCTGTAAAGTAAGGGTGGGATTAGAGTCTAGTTGACAATTGAGCAAGTTTCAAGTATGTGGGGTAATCTTACATTTCCTATCGGTCCTTCGATTGTGGGAGAGCAGCGGGACGGGAACGCCATCTCTAATTTTCCTTGTCCACCTCTGGGCTGATCGCAGTGAAATTTTAAATGTGCTGCAATACCCTTATTACTCTTTCCCTGCTTCAATAATGCGTCTATGACCGCAGTCTGTCAGGTCGTTAGTTGAGGTTTTCAAGGCATGGGGGAGATGGGCTCAGCATGTCAGGGATCACAACACAAACTTGGCCCAATCAATGCAACACACCTGTCTCTAATGACCACACAGAGCACACCTCCCCTCCCACCAGAAGCACTAAGCCTACACTGTTACCAGAGGATAATTACACCAATTCGCCACGCAACACATTTCTTTGCGAGGGCATTGGAATTTTACACAAATAACTTGGGCACTTACGCGAGTACTGCAGTGATGTTCAGTTTTTTCGCAAGTATGTAGTCACGTTGAAGGCTACCTATAAATAAAACACGTATGTACATCATGTCATCAACGTTTATTTCACATGAAACTTTACAGACAGTAGTCACCGAATTCTTCAGTAGCACTAGGAGAGAGAGAGAAAGTTATTACAAGATAGATAGAAGCCAGGCAAGATAGACAGAAAAATTGATAAGATAGCTCAGGGGTTGTAATCATACTAAGGTTATGTCCAGGCAAGATAGATAGACTGATAGATAGCTTGTGGGTTGTAATCACACTATAAGATCATGTCTCATTTTGTGAAAGTCTATAAATAACCCAACATTTGACATACTTTAATTATATTCTAACACTAAGCAATATTACTTGGCTTAATAATGACTTGCTGGCTACAAGGGGATTAGCTGAGATAACTTTTACCCCTTTGATTCCTAGAGTTACGGTAGCGCTAAAAAGTCATGTCTCAGCTGCCATTACGTTCGACTTTCTCTGTGCTGCATTAATGTCTGCCAGATGTTGAATAGGGTGGTTAAGTGTAGGATCATGTTTGTACACCTCACTCGAAATGAAGAAATAAAGTTTAGATGGTGCTGATACCAATTATTGATCAGAATATTCTTGGTGCCGAGACATCAGTTATTTGGCCCATTGTACATCCTAAGCCTAGCAAAATCATCTAATGTTAGCCAAAATATATATTTAATATAACCCCATCATTATGAAGGGGTCAATATGGCTAATGTTCTATACGATTACCATATTTGTTGGTAATGTTAAACAAATGTGACTTCCACAATACGTGACACGAGTTTCTGTCGACTTAACCCGGGAGCTGCGGGGAGACTCTTAAGAGTTCCCCCGGCGCACTGCGGGGAGACTCTTAAGAGTCAGAGAAAAAAAAAATCAACTTTTGACATCGAAAAAAAAAAAAATGTTTTTTTTTTTTTTTTGGCCCCTGGGCCATGCAAAATCTCAGTCCTCTACCTCCCCTCCTTCCCCACTTTCCTCCTCTCCTTCAGTTATCACCTATTTTCCCTGTTATTCCCTTATTCTGAGGTATATTTTCGTGCTAACATTAGAAATCCGATTGGAGGGTGTGGTCATCACTGATAGCAAGCGAGTGCAAGAGAGAGAGAGAGAGTATCGATCGACTGTGTCTCAGTGGCCTTGGGGGAAATTGGCGGGAAAGCAGATTGCCTCACCCATACATTATACAACTCGCGGGCTATATCTCCGATTTTGACCATCCAAACGCTGTTTTCACTCGTTTTATTGTTGTTTCAGGTTAATACCTTTATAATCAACCCATAATAGGCGCATATGGATAAGTATTAATGCTATTAATGGCACAATTAATATTTTAGTGACGGAAACACCTCAAATACGTCAGCACAGGGGGACGTTTCCAATTACCCCCATGCGCACTTCAGAGGTTAAGAACAACCAACGAATGCCAAAGTTGAAAACTGATCATATTCAGTCAAAATTAAATAAATAAATAAATGAAATAAGCTACATAAATAAAAATAATAATCAATTCACTTAAATAATCAGTGAATGCAAAGTTAAATCTCTATCATATTCACTAACAATAATATTACTGGAAAAAATACATAACCACATTTGTACATAATCACTTCCACAACAAAAAAGGTAATAATAAAACATAATAAATAAAAGTAGTATATTATTAAGTTATTCCCAAAAGACTGGCCGAAAATAATGCCTAAATAGTACTGTAGTAGTGCGGAAAATAACGTTAAACTCTACGGACTCGACATAGCAAAGTTCAGTAGAAGGAGAGAGATAAACAATACTGGATACGATTAGCAAGGACTATAAACGGGAAAATTAATACACTGAGGAGAAAGTAATATTACATGGAAGAACATTAACAGAAGAGATTTAGTATTAACCACAATATTGCCATTATATTAACAGATTTTTTTTAGTATTAAAGACAAAAATATTGAGGAAAATTGAGTGAGAAAAGAATAAGTATTAAACAGGAATAGAAAACGAATGATATACCTGTACAGTATATTAAATGAGCATAACCCCCTTATGTAATATTAGGTAACACGAGCAATTGGAAGAAACTATCAAATTTCTGCCAAAGTTAACCATCCTTAAAGAAAACAGGAAAACTGCAGGGGAAACTTGGAAGAAATTTCGTGTGAGTAGAACCTCTTCAAAGAGGATAAACACATGAGCAATTGGGAGAAAATTTCAAACTTTCAACCAATATCATCCATTGGCAGATAATATCAAACTTTCAACCAAATATAATCCATACCTATAAGTAGAAAATAAAAATAAAATATAATAATAAAACATTTCCTGACTATACATATCTACGTCTTTCAACTTCCTGCCAATATAAATCATACTTAACCCTTTCAGTACAAAGAATGTGGATTCAAATATATTCTGGCCACTCTCAGACAGTTTCATTCAGCTTCGGAAGGACCCGTGACTCGGTTGGCTAACTGGGATGGAACCTTTATATACCCTTTTCATACCAATAATTTCAGAGTGTAGTTTTCTTTGCACTCAAATATGCTGGTTGAATCAAATTAAGAGTTGCAGTAAGGATAATAAAGAAATCGAAGACTGCACACGAAGTAATAGTACTATTGGTACGCTACAAACGTGTACATTTTTTATTATCCTATATTTATATTAGTGTTTTTAAGCTAGCCTGGCAGACATTGGTAACGCTGTCTTTCTATTTATTAGCATAGTTTGAAAATTCAGTATAGGAAATATAGAAAGGCAGCGTTACCAATTACTGTCAGGTTAGCTTGAATACACTCTCATACTAACTCAACGGTTTTTCTGGAAGTTTGAAGCACTGGTTTGAGTATGATGCTCACAAGAAATGGTATGGTAGTCCACAAAGAAAGGAAAACAAAATTATAGAATATATATATATATATTCACAAGTATGACTCGTACAATTTATCACCTTGTTTCTTATGCTGATTTGCCTCTTCACATGACCCTTACATAATATTTTAATGCACTCAAGTAATAATTATCCTTGGCCGAGCTTTTCTTATTTATTAAGAATTTCATATTATGTCCTTGGCCAGCCATAAAGATTACCCCAGTATAAGTGTAAATCTGTCAGTAAGAAGTGACGCCGAAGTTTCCAAAAGATACGGCCAGAAATCTCCTCCAGGTAAAGGTGATGGAGGGCTGGTAGACGTCCCACCATGCCTACCAGTTGTTCTGTTGTTGGCTGCCAATCTAGTGGATCGTTCACATGCAGGTGTAGAGAAGTGACATCACAGGTTATCTTCTTGAGCAAGGACTCTAGACCGCGGCACATACTGATACTGAGAGTGGTGAGATTAGATGCCGCCGCCACCATTCCACAGAGCAGAGCCGACCAACTTGCCACGTGCCCAGTTTCTGACTCTGGATCATCCTCATCGCCCGGACCATCCTCATGTAGGCTAAAGCAGTGAAGGGCCAAGCAGCTGGGTATAACAATACAGCCTTGTTGATCAAGATGTGCTGTAACTTGACTCTTACTCCAAACCCGTATTGACAAACTTTGCAAATTTGGACATAATTTTAGGCAGTGTATCACTGTGGCCACTTGCATCCGCTGATCAGGTGCTGCAGCTTCCAGAGTGAGAGTAGTGAGTGCCACACCTTGGGTAGTCAGGGTAGGTTGTAGGACAGCACGTGAAAGGTGGTCCTCTTCATTCACGTTGACATGTAGCCGCTTCATGTTAGGCCAAGATGAAGACAACTGCTTTAGACGACTGCCTGCAGCCTCACACAGACTAGTAGATGCTGAAAGTTCACAGTCAAGTGTGATGCTGGTTACTTGTGGGCAGGATTGTGTCAATTTATGCATGAGGGGAGGTGAAAGGCTGGCAAGCGTTGGTGTGTCCAAGTATAGTGTTTCAAGAGAAAGAGTGGGAAGGGGCAGCACTGGTAGAAGAACCAAACTGCTGTGGTTACCATAGCCATCCTCAAAAATGTTGGTCTTCCAAGGACATGTGAGAGTGACCACACCATGATAAAGTGCCACTATTACCCGATGGAATTCTCTTGCCACCTCATGATCGCCATATGCTAACTCTAATTCACGTAAAGCCGGAAAACTTAGTTTCACAGTGTTGTTACAGTTTCCTCGCATAGATCGAGTTATCTCTTGCCTAGTGGTACCACTAAAAAAGGAAGCATAAAAAGCATGTGTTGAGATGACTTGCCATGGGAAATTATGCAACAAAAACAGTGAGTTAAGCCGCGGACAACAGCGACCTACAGTTAACAAGAGGTTGTCAGTGATATTTATGTGAGAAATATAAAGGTCAGTGAGGTTATGTGACCCTCGCAGGACAGCTGCTAGAATGCTGGGATACAGTCCCCCATAAACTCGCAGTTGTTGCAGCTGATGGAATGGTGCTAAACGAGCCACAAGCCGCGCCACCCATCGCTCCCAGGCAAAGGGCACCAGACAGCGGCGATCCTGGTCGCTATAGTCAGGGTCGAGGAACACATCAGGGAGCACAGCCAGTCGCAGTAACAGCGTCACCAACTGTCGGGGGAAGTCGTTCTGGTGACGCGGGTGGACCTCTGTGACCTCCGTAAGGGACGAGAATAGTCTTTCTCGAGGCCCAGATTTCACACCAGGTATGGCCTTCACCCACACCCGCACACTACACACTGATGACTGAGAGAGAAATAACAGACAGCATTACTAGAATTGCAGCCACTTTCATTGTAACAATCCTATATAACTATGTGGCATCATCAAGAGATAGGGAAATTCCGGTTTCGTAAAAGGGAATTATAGAGTTCAGAGTAATTTTAATCAAGCTACATTATAAACTTATACCAATACATGACTAGATTATAATAATACTATAAGCTTGCGACTCCTCCTGCTACTGTATCAGCAAAGTATTTTATATATATTATACAGTATAACTCTATTTTCAAGTCAGTAAGACATTCATTTGCATCCAACCCGGGCATCCCTAATGAATGGTGAGGAGAGGTCAACAACTAATAGGATTAAGGGGGCTGACCTAATTTTTTTCTTTCTCTCCCTCTCTCTCTGGGTTGTATCCATTCGGCCCCATTCAGCCTACTGTTTTAAGACGTTTATCCCCATCCAGGTGTTGAATTTTTACCGCTCGCCAGCATATTTTTTTAGAATGTTTTAAAATGACAGCAGGCTAAATATGAAATTTTTTCGATGGAAAAATTTCTCCGGCAAAGCCGAATTTCTCCATACAATGCTGGCTCGCTATCGTTCATCAAGAAGAAATCGACACCTGGCTGGGTATAAACGTCTTAAAACAGTAGGTTGAATGGGGTAGAATGAATACAAACCAGAGAAAGAGAGAAAAGAAGCAGGTCATCCCCTTTAAGATGTGAGGAGGCAGAGAGATGATAAAGAAAGGAAAAGATGCTTGCCAATAACAAGCAGCACATCTGGGTTGAAGTCCTTCCAAGATTGTCAAGTTAAGAATATTACAAACATTTCAAGCATTCTCTCTTGCATACTTTTTCAGTTCATTCCTATTGTGTAGATTAACAAATAATGACCAACAACACATAACAAACAAACCTTCACTTGCAGCATGGCATAATCCATAATATCCATGTCATCCATAGACCCAAGCTTAACCCCGTCCCCATCTCCCGACGCCTCCTCATCTTCACTGTCAAAGTCTCCGTCGTGGCCCTCCTCATCTTTCCGCACGATCAGATCAGCGGTGGCCCTGGCGATGAGTAGCTCGGCTGGCACCAAGTTGATGGCACTCCTAACCCGCTCCTCTGTGTTGTGGACCAGAGACCGTGCCAATGATCGAGCCGCGCAGGACTGAAGACTTCGCGGTGATCTTGATGCCATTGTGGTATTGCTCAATTTAACAGTACTCTTTATTTTTTGCAAAATCGTTATTTACACATAGTGATTTTGATAAGTTCTTTTGTCTTTATATTGTATCGTCCCATATTGGTTTGTTTATTTTGCAAGTCTTACATTATATTAACTTTCCAACTGATTCATTATGGCTTCTTTTAGTAATTTTTCCATTCCTTATCCCTTCACAGTGATACCATTGGTATCATCAATGTATTTGCATTCACCTTTTTTCAAGTTTTTATGATATTATTTTTCATCTTATTCTGATTATACCACCACACAAGCCATGCAGCACTGAAGACTCACTGTGATCTCAATCCCCTTGCTACTATATATTCTGATTCGTGCAGTTCTCAGTCCTACCATTATATCACCAGTTTATCTATATTTACTAAATATTTTAGTTGCAGCTAGTTTATTCATACAGGATTGGTAACTTATACTCTTGTTTCATTTCATTTGACGGTAAATTGGATCTCTTAGCTGCTGATTTCTCGGTACTTAATGAAATTATATGAAACTACTATGTATCTGCATCCTATTAAGACCAAGTGTATATAATTAACACCTTATTTCACTACAAACTATTCAAAATAACTGAGAAATCTTTATGGACACTTTGGAATTTACCATCAGTTGAAAAGAAACGGAGTATAGGTGATCTCGATGCAACAGTTCTAGTTTGTCTCATTGAATGTATTAGTTCAACAATGCAGCAGTCACCTTTTAAACATCCATCCAGTTGCATTCCACTTAATCTTTTCATTCCATCGCCTTTTACAGAGCCACCATAGTCTCATTGAATGTATTAGTTCAACAATGCAGCAGTCACCTTTTAAACAGATCCATCCAGTTGCATTCCACTTAATCTTTTCATTCCATCGCCTTTTACAGAGCCACCATAGCTATCACCAATTTATTTTCATTTATTTCATTGTTTACTCAATTACAATATTATATTTACCTTTGTATTCGGATAATTATGATAAGTGAAGGATTTTCTCAGGTGGTCTGATTCGTCCGGTTTATCTTTAATACCGCCAATTTCGATTTAATTTACTGTTATTAGAATTATAATTACGCTATAGCATCCTCATTTGATGATGCCTCCGTTTGTGTCAGGCAATAATGAAAATGTAGATCGTTTTGACGCTACATTATTCGGTTTCATCATAATCTCTAGACCAGTAACTTGTTTAACCGATCCGTTCAGTTTCTATTAATCCTTTCAATCAATATTCTTTCACACCGCCCCCATAATTACAACCGATAATTATACCCGATATATTTTAATTCACTTAGTTGCAATTATTTTCTTTATCATCTTACACGGATCTTTTATGCAAGACTGATTATTTAGGATGGCTCGATTTGGTATTTTCTCCCTTGTATGAATATTAACACATATACTGCAGTCCCCCCATGTCTGGGTTGGTCTTCTTCTGTGCTGCGAGTTGAGGGTGGAAGTGGGGAGATTTTCTTGATGTCCTGAGGTATTTTCTTGATGTCCCGAGGTATTTTTTTGATGGCCTGAGGTATTTTCTTGATGTTCTGGGGTATTTTATTGATGCATTCAGGTGTATTCACGTCAAGTTGAGATCTGTAACAGTAACATAAAAATATTAATTAAAATAATAATAACAATAATAATAATGATAATAATAAAAATAATAAAACAGCAACACTACTACTACTGCTACTCTTACTACTTCTAATACTACTACTACAAATAATAATAATACTAATAATAATAGAGTTAATATTTTATAATTATTAACAATTAAATAGAATATTGTTTGCATTAAGTGCCATTTCCTTCCAAATACATACACTCGCTTTTTTAAATATAAGGCCAAGCTATTAAGTTATATAATACGCTAATATAAGGCCAAGCTATGAAGTTATATAATACGCTAATATAAGGCCAAGCTATTAAGTTATATAATACGCTAATAACACAGTAAGAATCTAGCAAAACTAGAACATCTGCTAGGGAACCCACAGGAAAATAAGTTTAGGAAATTACACTTGTTTTTTTTTATCTTTCTCTCCTTTTCTCTCTTTCTCTGGCTTGTATCCATTCGGCCCCATTCAGCCAACTGTTTAAATAGGTTTATCCCCATCCAGGTTTCGATATCTTCCTGACGAGCGATAGCGAGCCAGCATTGTATGGAGAAATCCGGTTTCGCCGGAGACATTTTTCTATCGAAAAATGTACAAATTTAATTTGCTCTCAAAACAAATATATATATATATATATATATATATATATATATATATATATATATATGCTGGCTCGCTCCCGCTCACCAGGAAAATATTGACACCTGGATGGGGGCAAACGTCTTAAAACAGTAGGCTGAATGGAGCCGAATGGATACAAGCCAAAGAGAAAGGGAGAGAAAGAGAAAAAGAGCGAGGTGGGGGCCCTTGATATGCTTAATCTATATATCAATATAAACAACTGAAAGTGAAGACTGAACTATGAAGATCGGTTGAGGGATCTTGGTCTGTTTTCCCTAAATACGCGTAAATTATAAGGCTAGCTCATAGCAAATACTTAATGGATTTGACGAGGTGGAATATGACAAATTATTTACTCTCAAAGAATAGGGATCTGCCTTGTGTGGGCCGATCGGCTTTCTGCAGACTTCCATTTTCTTATGTACTTATGTTCTTAAAATGAATAAAACACGTAAATATGCCTGGAAATAAGTTAAAGAGGTCACCACTAAAATACGTCGAAAAAATGTCATATATGAAATTGGTTTTACTTGTAGTAGACTTCCCTCGGAAGTTTTACACACACACACACTTTGCTTGCTTATGGTAGTCCATCGTAGTCCGATGTTGACGTTCTAGAGAAAACCTGCGCATAGAAGAGTTTAGAGTGCCGAGGGAGGTGCGCAGTTCCAACTTCACTATCTTGGGTTGCTGATGGCAAGGGGGTGACCCAAGACGACCAGCTCCTGCTCAATACTGCAGGGGACTGCCGGGATTCCAGTTTGTCGGAAACCGCCAGGACGTGACCCCAACGTCTGCTGTTCTCTCAGGGTGTGCTCCCCTAGCCTTTGCCTTACTAGACTAAACTACAAGGCAGTGGGTGTGTGCGGTTGTTGGTAGATGACAAGGATGCACATCATACCTCTGGGGGCCACCGCATGCCCCGAGATCCCCTAATGATTTTAGCCTGGGGTTGCAACAAACACACACACACACACACACACACACACACACACACACCTCCCCGTGGCGTAACTGATAGCGCATCTGGCTCACAACCAGAAGGTCCCGGATTCGAGACCCGGACGGGGAAGAGACATTTGGGCAAGTCTCTTAACGGTGTAGCCTCTGTTCACCTAGCAGTATAAATAGGAACCTGGAATAAGTGGACGAAGTTGTGACGTCCCATCTAGGGTTGGTGATCGGTTACAAGGTGAGATGGGTATCGTACTGGTCAACCTAAGCTATTGGTCAACCTAAGCCTTCGGGTGAGACTGATACCGTAGTGAGAATGGTACCGTACAGATTAACCCTACGCCTTCGTATCCAGATGTCGCCAATTGGCTAAAATACAGACTACACACACATCCACAGCCATTCCAACGATACATAAAACACTTTACATGCATTTCACGCAATACATTCCCAGTTAAGGAGGCGCGATAATAATGAGCTTAGCTCGCATTGCGTGGATTCCCCTTGACGAACAAGTAACTGAATAACCGAATAACACTCACAACAAATATATATATATATATATATATATATATTGCATATATATATATTGCATATAAGTAATTCAAGAAACGAGCGCAATGTAATTCACAATCACTAACCTTTCACCTAGATATATTTCCCCGGAATGAATCTCAAGGTCTTGGAGATCCTAATTTCTTGTAACTCCTTGTAACACACACACGCATAAACACATTCACTCACTCACTCTCTCTCACTCACCCACTCACTCTCTCTTTCTTTTGGTATCACTCCAGGTGTCTCTCCCCGAATAAGGCTAGACAAGGAGGTAACCCAACACGCGATCAGCTGTTATCAAGGAGGGGGGCTCTCTATTGGGGGACCAGTTTTCATTGCAACACCAAAGGGCAGTTTGTTTATATGGAAAACCGCTTCTCATATTATGATTGTTTTATATATAATATATATATATATATATATATATATATATATATATATATATATATATATATATATATATATATATAAATATATATATATATATATATATATATATATATATATATATATATATATATATTTCGATAGCAAGAATACCATAATAAAAAGTCTTCGTACCAATAAGGCTAACCGTTATATACCAAAAAAAAAAAAAAAAAAAAACTCACAAAGGCTAGAATCCAGTGACTCGTGTTGGAGGTATCCCACACGTCCACGACCCCCGATCCCTGGAATGTACGGTTGGCCTAATAAGTCATGTCTAAGCAATATCTAAGCTTCATTTCTTCATATCAAGTGAAATATACAAACATGTTCCTACACTTACCCACCCTATTCAACATCTGACAGACATTAATTCAGCCCAGAGCGAGCCAAACGTCATGACGGCTGAGACATGACTTATTAGCGCCACTGTAGTCACTGACAGTCAGGGGGGGGACACCATATGTTTACCATCTCCCATACTTAATCATTGGTGGACAACGACATCTGGAAGACATTAAATATATATTAATATTTGTCAATTTTGATGGTTGACGATCTACCTTACGTGTGAATTGCTTGTCAAGGTTTAGTTTTTTTTTCCCAATATCTCATAAACTATTGCTTCAAGAAACTTGACATTTTGGATGATTGTATATAATAACAATGAAAATAGTCTGCAGAAACATGGCTACTTTATCTATAAAAGAAAAAAAATATCCCTAGAAACGCACTTAGTAGAGCGCCAACCCCTGTCTATGCTGGCGGAGGTATGCGCTTTACCAATTGCCGATCTAAATGAAATATATTATCAAAATATTACAAAATCTAATATATAAAAATCAGTGGCTTATTCCGTGCAATAATAAATATCAAACAAAAAAATATATGTACTTACACTACTTTCCTCATCCACGAGACATCTTAAGAAACTATCACATTCAGCAGTCCATCTTTATCACAACTCTTAACCCATATGTTCATGGTGCTTTAAGGGGGGGGTGACCTGTTTTTGTTCTGTCCTTTTCTATCTTTCTCTGGCTTGTATCCATTTGGCCCCATTCAGCCTACTGTTTTGAGACGTTTATCCCCATCCAAGTGTCATTTTTTTACTGGTGAGCGGTAGCGAGCCAGCATATTTTTTATTTGTTTGACAGCAGGGTAAATTTGTACATTTTTCGATAGAAAAATGTCTCGATTACTTCATATAATGCTGGCTCGCTATCGCTCGCCAGGAAGAAATCGACATCTAGATGGGGATAAACGTGTTAAAATATTTGGCTTAATGGGGCCGAATGGATACAAGCAGAGAAAGAGAGAAAAGGACAGAAATAACAAAAAGCAGGTCACCCCCCTTAACCCGGGGGCTGAATTAACGCAAGATACATAAATGAGCAAATAAATACGCCCATCCCCCCTTCAACCTTTCAGTTTACCATGACGAATGCTTTGATTTCATTTGGCCAATATTAACCCTTTGACGATTTTGATGCATTTTGACAGTTTATTCTGGCTATCATTGACAGATTTTATAGTTTAGGAAGGATCTGTGGGAATTATAATTATAGGGAAAGGCTATCTCAACTAACCCTCTGACTTCCATAAACCCTTCCTAATCTGAATAAAATCGTCTGATAATAGCCAGAAAACAGAAAACAAATGCGGTTCAAATCTAGTTTTACACCGGGTCGAAACCATGGATATATTATTTAGGCATATATATATATATATATATATATATATATATATCGTGTACTTCATTGACATATAAGTCCACACTGTCGGTAATTCAGTTGTAACTTTATCCCTAAATCGCAACAAACAATTCCTAGATCTCACACCTCTCACTCGATCACCATTTTGTGTTGCGTTGGTGCGGGTCCCACACCTCTCGCCCCACCTACTTTGTGTTGCGTTGGTGCGGGTCCCACACCTCTCGCCCCACCTACTTTGTGTTGCGTTGGTGCGGGTCCCACACCTCTCGTCCCACATACTTTGTGTTGCGTTGGTGCGGGTCCCACACCTCTCGCCCCACCTACTTTGATTTATACCAAAACCTAAGTAGGCCCTCTACTGGCAACATGGATGCTCATTACAATAAGTGCAGGGAGAGGGGGGGGGGGGGTAAATCCCCCCTCAACTTACCCAGTGGGGCCGAATCTTAAGGTTGATGTTTATTTTATTTTTTTATCGTTTTGTTTTTTGCAGTTGCTGATGGGGTTAATACAAAACCACACCTAAAACTTCCCAAAACAAAGACAAACAAATATAACGAATAATACTTGCAAAAATCATCCCTGGTGTAAAACTGGATGTTTTTTTTCTTTTTTCTAACGGTTTATCACACCCATACACTTTATATGGGCATCAAAGGGATACTTGAGATAAACTTTACCTCTTTGATCTGTAGAGGTAATTCCTAAAGTGTATAAAATTGTCTAGAGTTGGCAAGAATATAATAAAATACACAACCACGCAAAACAATATGAATGACCAACCTGCCACATCCTTCCTTGTTGATCCTACGGGCAACACTGGCACTACTTGACTCATTCACAGCTGGCTGCACGTTCAGGGTTGCCAATGCAGAATGAAAAAAGACCCGCTAAATTAACCCTACAATAACTGCTGCAATGTCGTTAGACGGTACATAATGCAGAATATTTAGTAAAATGGCAAAATATCTAAGCCATCACTTAAAAATGGCTCAAATTATCCGAATATAGCTAGAAATAATGTCGCAAAAGGCTAAAAGTTGCCGCTAGATCGAAGTATAGTATCCCTTGATCTAGCAGTGATTGGTAACACTGCAGTAGCTGTGTGGGAAGGAAGGTCACGTACCAGTCTCTCCCCAACTCTCTCAGGGACTTTGCGCTACCGTATTGCCGAGGGTTTACAAGGAAAAGCAAGCAACAACAAAGCTACTTAAGGGGAGATTTTGAGTGTGCTTCCTAGACCCCCATCAAGCCCATTAGTTTGGCGATGTTAACACCTTTCGCCCCATTTCGTTGTAAATTTTAAGACCTTTCGCGCCATTTAGGTGTATTTTTTCCTGGCGAGCGAAAGCGAGCCTGCAACTTTAAGAGGAACCGGCCTTCGGCCGGGACATTTTTCTACCGAAAAATGTACAAATTAATCTTGAAGGGGGGTCTATGTGGTGTTTTTCTAAGCTTGATTTAGGTCTACGGAGGAAAGTAAAAAAATATATGAATAAATTAATTAATAGACCAAACAAACGGCCAGTCTCCCCTTAATATATTACCGTAATTGTCCACTTGCGAGTTTCATGCTATAAGGAATATGGAGCTGTAGGCATCGATATTTACAATAATGTAAACTTGCAAAATAAACAAACCAAAACTGGGACGAGACAACATAAAGGCAAAAACTGATCCAAATCGCTGTGGAAACAACGCTTTAGCAAAACATAACTTTGAAATAAAAGAAGCAAAATTACCAGTTAAAATATGGTTGTATTGCATTTATTAATACATTAAAATGTAAACCTTGCATAACAAACAAATCAAAACAAGAAACGCACAATATAAAGACAAAAGAACTTATAAAAATCGCTGTGTGGAAATAACGCATTGGAGGTTTACCAAAACAATATTATGAAATATACAAAAAACACACAAAACACACTTAATTTTGGGATGGATGTTAAATAAATATACACTTCACGAATATGCGCTTCACAAATATACACTTCACGAATATACACTTCATGAATACACACTTCATGAATATACACTTCATAAATATACACTTCATGAATATACACTTCATAAATATACACTTCATGAATATACACTTCATAAATATACACTTCATGAATATACACTTCATAAATATACACTTCATGAATAGACACTTCATGAATATACACTTCATGAATATACACTTCATGAATACACACTTCATGAATATACACTTCATGAATATACACTTCATAAATATACACTTCATGAATAGACACTTCATGAATATACACTTCATGAATATACACTTCATAAATATACACTTCATGAATAGACACTTCATGAATATACACTTCATGAATATACACTTCATGAATATACACTTCATGAATACACACTTCATGAATATACACTTCATGAATATACACTTCATGAATATACACTTCATGAATATACACTTCATAAATATACACTTCATGAATAGACACTTCATGAATACACTTCATGAATATACACTTCATGAATATACACTTCATTAAGGAGGGTCACCTGCTTTTTTAGTTCTCTCCTTTTCTCTCTTTCTCTGGCTTGTATCCATTCGGCCCCATTCAGCCAACTGTTTTAAATTAAGACGTTTATCCCCATCCAGGCGTCAATTTCTTCCTGGCGAGCGATAGCTAGCCAGCATTGTATGGAGAAATCCGGCTTCGCCAGAGAAATTTTTCTATCGAAAAATGTACAAATTTAGCTTGCTGTCAAAACAAAAATATATACTGTACATGCTGGCTCGCTACCGCTCGCCAGGAAAATATTGACACCTGGATGGGGGTAAACGTCTTAAAACAGTAGGCTGAACGGGGTCAAATGGATACAAGCCAAAGAGAGAGGGAGAGAAAGAGAAAAAAAGCGAGGTGGGCTTACACTTCATTAATATACACACAACAAATACACACTTCATTTTGGGATGGATGTCAAATTAATATATACCAGAAATATACTTTATTTTTGGTGAAACTGAAGTCAATACAGAACAGTAAAATACTTCACATGTTTGTTGGATCAGAAGTTGAGGAATACACATCATTTATTTGGGTTAAGGGGGGTCACCGGCTCTTTCTCTTTTTTCTCTCTTTGGCTTGTATCCATTCGGCCCCATTCAGCCTACTGTTTTAAGACGTTTATCCCCATCTACTGTAGGTGTCGATTTTGTCCGCATGCATAGTATGGAGAAATCCAGCTTCGCCGGAGACATTTTTCTATCGAAAAATGTACAAACTTAGCCTGCTGTCAAAAACATTTAAAACAAATATGCTGGCTCGCTACCGCTCGCCAGGAAAAAATTGACACCTGCATGGGGATATGCGTCTTAAAACAGTAGGCTGAATGGGGCCTAATGGATACAAGTCAGAGAAAGAGAAAAGGAGAGAACAAAGGCAGGTCACCCCCCTTAAGCCGGTATCACACGAGCGCTTTTTCACTCAACATTTATCCTCAACACTGGTCTGGCAGCTTATAAGGTCAACATTTATACTATTTCGGTCACCCAAACTCCTCTAACACCAGTCTAGTTTCCGATACCAGTGTAAAATAGTCCAGAAATGTTGCCGGAAAAATGTTGATCATCGAATGTCGACTATAAAAGCTCTCGTGTGATACCGGCTTCAAGACTCTCCAAGACAAATACATAACAAGAAAAATACACCTTTTCTCTTCCAGCCGTAAACACGTCTTTTTTAAAACTCCACCCGTAATTCTGTCCTCAGTCAAAAATTTCCACTTATATGCCTCGAGTAGAAAATGGAAGAGTTTGTAAATACGCACTGTCCAAAAATGATGGGTTGAAAGAAGGTATGAAGAGGTTAATTAAGGTGTCCATAATAATGAACCCTTTAAAGGTATATTGTTAGTGATAAACCCATCTACCATTGGGATGGAAAGGTATATATCAGCAAATGGTAAATCACTATCAATATATCACTACCCATTAAAGGGACCGACCCGCTTTTTGGATCATGTTTTAGACAGCTGACTAAATTTATACATTTTTCGATAGAAAAATGTCTCCGGCGAAGCCCGATTTTTCCATACAATGATGGCTCGCTGTCGTTTGCCAGGAAAAAATCGATACCTGAATGGGGAAAACCTCTTAAAACAGTAGGCTGAATGGGGCTGAATGGATAAACCCCAGAGAGAAAAAGCAGGTCGATCCCCTTAAAGGTATATTAATACTGATCAACCCATCTATTATAGGGATAGAAAGAGATATTCACTAATCACAGGTAAATCACTATCAACATACCCCACCTCGATATCATTCACCTTCTCTTTAACCCCTTCAGTATCGGGGACGTCCTTTTCATATGCTGGCAACTATTAGACGATTGTATTCAGCTCAGGAAGGACCTCTAGCAATAATAAGGCGTCAAACTTATCTCGACCAACCCTTTTAACTACCACAGATCCTTCCTAAGCTGCATAATATCGTCTAAATATAGCTAGAACAAAATATATCACACGTCGCTGGTACTCAAAGGGTTAACCATTGATTTTTCACAGTGCCAAGAGAATAACACGAGTCAATATACAAGAGCCGTCTGAATACAATGCAATACAATAACTCGGAACAAAAATAATGAAGATATATATATAGTATGTATATATGTACAATCGACCTTATAATAAAGTCATATAATTAACCTACAATATATCATACTCAGTCTTCTAGAGCTCTACAAAAATACAGATAAATATGTGTATGACAAAAATCCGAAAATTACTGAAATCTTTTATATCTTACAGTTATGAGAGGGATTCATGGATATCTATATACAAATACAGCCTTGGCACCTCGACCTATTCATGCAAACTATAGTCGTTTCAGCCTAACCGGGCAAAAAATGCCCTTCCCTAGCAGCCGATATCCTGCCACTTAATTGCAGAATAAGAATCTATTACATCGCTGCTTCACATTAACCCCTCGAGGACAATGACGTATTTTAGCAGTTTATTCTGGCTATGGCATAGTCAGTAAAGCGTCGGCTGCTGTTCAAAGGGACAGAGGATCGAGCCTGCACTGTCAAAATGTTATTGGTAGATGTCAAGCCTGGGCAACTTGACCTAGCGATTCGTGACAAACGCCGAATGTTTATGGCGAATGTTCTCGGGATTTACGGCATCTGGAAACAAAATTAGGTTTGGAAGGCCGCCTAGGAATCCTAGTGGTAAGTTCTATCCAAATTTACCTTCCGACTTCCAAACTGTCTTCGTAAACTGAATAAAATCGTCTAATGATAGCCAGAACAAAAGGAGGAAACGCATCATCACATCCTGAAGGAATAAATTGGCTGTTTTCATAATCGACCAAGTATACCTTTTTGCCAGTCGTCCTAAAAGACGCTTCTGAAACCAATGTCAACAATCCAGAGAGTATATAGACGTTTCTTATGTCATTATCATATTGATTTGACTAATTTGAATATGAAATTTGCGAAGATTTTTTTTTTTTTTTTTTTTTTTTTATCAAATAGTTTAACCAGACCACTGAGTTCCCCAAAAGTACTCTCATAGGGCTGGCCCGAAGGATTAGATCGAGATGGACAACTAATCAAGACAAGATAGATAGGGAAGGGCAGGAGGTGAATAAATCTAGGAAGGTGAAGACACACAGACATTTATCGCCATTTCACCAGTTCAGCCGGACCATATGAGCTCCACAGCAGAACTCTTATAGGGCAGGCCCGAAGGATGAGACAAGAACTGCTACACTGCAGCATCAACCACTAAGGAAGTAAAAAAATTAGAGCGAGATACAAACAAATGCACTACTAAGGTGAATCGAGTCAGCTCGGCCGCACCAGCGACCGAAGAGACAAATCAGGTAAGAAGCCAACAACCTAGCCAGGTTGCCTAGCCTAGCCTAGGCTGCCCGAAGGACAACCGAATGAGACATAATAAGAACAGAAGGGGAAAAACATAGAAAGAGGAATGAAAAACTACGCAAAATTAGTCAAGGCGACGACGAAAGCTCGAGGGAGAGGGAAATAACGATAACCCTCCCCCATCAAGCTCCAGACGCCGGCCCGAAGCCCCCCAACCATGACAAGGGGCATAGTATTAGGGGGAATTATTTCTTCTTAAATATAGAATTTAGTACGATGTAGTTTATAGGTGTAAAAGAACAAGTAGGGATGTAGGGAAGAAGGGGTCTGCCTCGTATGTGCCAATAGGCCTTCTGCAGATTTCCATTTTTCTTATGTTCTTATGTTCAACCGAGGAGAAATATCCTTAGAATCAATGCCAAATGTCTTATCAACTCTCTGGCTGGTCGAAATCATGTGAAAACACGGATAGTCTATTTATTAAACTTAGGCCAAAATTCTTGACTACTAACCTTTATACCTCAAAAAACGACTAGAGTAATCCACATAATATTTCTACCATTTGGGAAGAGTCAGCCAGGCAATCGGTGTGGAAATTACAGCTCATTTGCTCTAGCCCTTTTTGAGTTACAGAGGTTAAGGGTTGTGATTTCTGGCCTACCTATCACGAATGACCCTATAATTTCGGATTGACAAACGGTATATTCCATTATAAAAATAAAATCACAACTCGGTACGGTAACCTCAATAGACGACAACCTTTGGCCCGGTTATTTAGAACCGACTATAGTTCTTGTATAGTTGCTTTGCCAACCCTTTCAAGATACGGTGCCGCATTTCTAATTAGACGAGTTTATTCAGATTAGGAAGGGCATATACAAGTCGGAGGGTTAGTTGAGATAATCTATACCCTTCTAATTCCCACAGATCCTTCCTAAGCTGTATGAAATCGTCTAATGCTAGTCTGAGTACACTGTCAAAACGCGGCATGCATAATCCTCAAGGGTCTAAATGAACACACGTCATAAAATAGGAGCTTCTTTACTAGGAGTCCGTTCATTTTAGGATGGGCAGACATCGCAACCTTTAACCTCTGTAACTCAAAAAGGGTTAGAGCACAATTAATGAGCTGTCAATTTATACACATATTCCGTAGCCAAGTCTTCCTACAGTATTTGGTAGAAATATTAGCTCGATTACTCTAGTCCTTTTTGAGTTATGAGAGGTTAGGGGTTACGATTTCTGCCCAGCCTAGAATGAACGGGCTATAGGAACACATACTAAAACTCGTAACACAAAGAGTCTAGGATTTCTTAAGGCATTGGAAGAGTTGCGTCCCTATGCAAATACAAGGAGAAATATACAGTATAATGCTATCCTTCTTAAATTACAACTTAAAGGGGGGGACCAGCTTTTTTTCTCTCTTTCTCTGGCTTGTATCCATTCGGCCCCATTCAGCCTACTGTTTTAAGACGTTTATCCCCATCCAGGTGTTGATTTCTTCCTGGCGAGCAATTCGAGCCAACATTGTATGAAGAAATGTGGCTTCGCCGGAGAAATTTTTCTATCGAAAAATGTACAAATTTAGCCTGCTGTAAAAAACATTTTTAAAAATATGCCTGCTACCGCTCGCCAGGAAAAAATAGACACCTGAATGGGGATAAAAGTCTTAAAACAGTAGGCTGAATGGGTTCGAATGGATACAACCCAGAGAGAGAGCAAAAAATAATAAAATGAGGCGGGCCCCCTTAAAGGTGCTATGGTGAGATTTCCCTTCCTAAATAGGCTACAATGAATATGAGATATTCCGGTTTTCTAAAGATTATAACTTAAAAGTGTTATGATGAGATTTCCCTTCCTAAATACAAAGATAAAATTATATTATTTTTTTTTGAAGACCATCAACTAAAATAATTGGGTAGACTTAAAATCTTAACTATAATGATAACTATGAAATAAGTGTCTTAACCCGTACAATACCAGGGACGTAATTTTTATAATATTCTGGCAACTGTTAGGTGATTTTATTCAGCTTGGGACGGACCTCTAGTAATAGTAAGGTTTTAAACTATCTCAATCAACCCTTTTAACTATCACATCCTTTCTAAGCTGCATACTATCGTCTAAATATAGTAAGAATATAATATAACACACGTCGCTGGTACTCAAAGGGTTTACTCCTACAGTACCGGTGACGTCTGTTTTATTTGCTTTCAGTTACATTTAGACGATTGTATGAAGCTAAGGAAGGATATATGTTATCATTAGACTCATTGAGATAGTCTGTAGCCTTTTAATTGATAGACGTCCTTCCTAAACTGAATAAAATCGTCTAATCACTGTCAGAATAACATAGAAAAGCCGTCACCAGAACAGTAGTGTCTTAAATAACAACATAAACATGATATCTGGAGAATGCACTTCCTAGACCCATACAGTACCGGTGACTTCTTTTCATTATATTCTGGCAACTATTAGACGAGTTCATTCAGCTTAGGAAGGACCTCTAGCAATAATAAGGCTTCAAACTATCTCAAATCACCCTCTTAAAGACCACAGATCCTTCCTAAGCTGCACAGTATCGTCTAATTATAGCTAGAATAAAATATAACACGTCGCTGGTACTCAAAGGGTTAACTATAATGATAACTATGAAATTAGTGTCTTAAATAACAACACAAACATGGTATCTGGAGAATGAACTTCGTAAATACAAAATTACAATAAAAACTTATCTAAATTAACAAACTATAAATCTTATGTAGAGATTCCGTTTCATAAATATAATGAGATATATGGGTGAATTTCAACTGTTCCTAAATTCCAACCACTAACGTGTTGTCATATATACTGTATATATATATATACTGTATATATATATATATATACTGTATATATATATATATATATATACTGTATATATATATATATACATATAGTAGTAACCTTGCTAGACCTCCACCAAGCTTAAACATTGCCAGAAAATGCCCTCGTGTGACGCCACCTCAATTTAAAGTTAATGAAAACGTCTCAAGTTTGTACAAACTTAATAAAAATCGACATCGAGCTCGAGAGGGTTACGGGGAGAGGGGTCGTTTCTTCTAGATCCCCTTCTCCCTCATGTTTAGCCTTATTAGTTTTCAGATTTTAAGATGTTTGTCCCATTAGTTTGTCAATTTCAACAACTTTTGCCCCATTTCGTTGTCAATTTTAAGACCTTTCGTGCCATTTAAGTGTTGATTTTTTTCCTGGCGAGCCTGAAATTATAAGAGGAACCGGCCTTTGGCCGCGACATTTTTCTACTGAAAAATTTACAAATTTATCTTGAAGGGGGATCTAGGGTTATTTTGCTAAGCTTGCTGGAGGTCTAGCGAGGAAACTAAGAAATCAAAGAATCAATGAATTGATAGACCAAAAAAAAAATATAATAATAAAAAAAAAAAAACCGCCTCATCTCCTTTCAAGAGTAATAGTTAAGAATACCTGTTAATTACATGGAGTATATATAAATGCTTCCTATGAGATGCCATATAGCTATCGTATATAAAGCGATGTATGTTCGGAAATGACTTATCGAGAGCGATTGAAGTTAAGGGGAGACGAGTCGTTTTTCTCATCCCTCATGCTTAGCCCCATTTGTTTTGAGGTTATAAGACATTCGGCCCATTAGTTTGATGATTTTAAGACCCTTCGCCCTATTTTATTGTCAATTTTAAGACCTTTCGTGCCATTTAGGTGTCAATTCCTGGCAAACTCTTTCGTCTCTGTCTATCCTCTAACGTCTTCCCTTCATGCTGGAAGTTTGCTCACATTCAACCTGTCCCAAAGAAGGGTGACCGCTCTCAACCCTCCAACTATCGTCCAATTGCTCTTATCTCTTGTCTTTCTAAAGTTTTTGAAACTATTCTTGCTTCCAAATTTCTTAAGCATTTCTCTTCTCATAATCTGCTCTCAGATCGCCAGTATGGCTTCCTTAAGGGTCGCTCTACTGGTGATATTCTTTCATATCTTACTAACTCTTGGTCATCCTCCTTTCGGGACTTCGGTGAGACTTTTTCTATTGCACTAGACATATCGAAAGCCTTCGATAGAGTCTGGCATAAATCTTTAATTTCTAAACTACCCTCCTTCGGTTTCTATCCCTCCATCTGTGCCTTTGTCTCTAATTTCCATTCCGGCCGTTCCATAGCTGCGGTTGTGGACGGCCATTGTTCACTTCCTCACCCTATAAACTCCGGTGTTCCTCAGGGCTCTGTCCTATCTCTTATTCTCTTTCTAATTTTTATAAATGATCTCCTTAACTGTACCTTAATTCCCATCCATTCATACGCAGACGACTCAACCTTACACTACTCCATTAGTTTTTCAGAACGCCCCAGCCAGCAATCCCTCAACGACAAACGTAATGAAGCCATAGAACTCTTAAATTCTGATCTAAATACTATTTCCAATTGGGGCAGAGAAAACCTTGTTAACTTTAATGCTTCCAAAACCCAATTTCTCCATCTATCTACCCGTCAGGATCTCCCAGCGGACTATCCCTTATTCTTCAACAATACAAAAATCAACCCTTCATCTTCTCTCAATATTCTTGGTGTCTCTTTTTCTTCTGCTCTCATTTGGAAGGACCATATTACCAGTCTTGCTAAGGCAGCCTCCCAGAAGCTGGGTGTGCTCAACCGCCTTAGGGGGTTCTTTTCCCCTGCACAGCTTCTTGCTCTGTACAGGGGCATAGTGCGCCCTTGTATTGAGTATTGTTCACATGTGTGGGGAGGTTCCTCTCACACCGCTCTCCTAGACAAAGTTGAAAGGAAGGCCTTTCGTATCATTAACTCCCGTCCACTCACCAACTCTCTGCAATCTCTCTCTCTCCGCCGCAATGTTGCATCTCTCTCGCTATTCTATCGCTACTATAATAATCAGTGTTCCTCAGAGCTATCCCAGTGCATACCACCTCCTTTACGTAGGGCACGTGGTACCCGTCTTGCAACTCAATCCCACCCCTACTCTGTGCAACTCTCCAACCCAAGAGTGAAACGTTACTCTCAAACTTTCTTCTACTCAACATCTGAGCTCTGGAACTCTCTCCCAGAATCAGTCTTTCCCTCTTCCTATGACTTAAATTGCTTCAAACTCCGTGTGTCCAGGCATTTTGGCTCGAACGTCCCTTGATTTTGGCCCTGTCACTCTTTCAACTATGGGAGAGGCACTCGCTATAGGCAGTAATGCCTTTTGCCTCCCTCAATCACATAGAAAAAAAAAAAAAAAAAAAAAAGCGAGAGTGACCTGAAATTTGAAAAGGAATCCGCCTTCGGCCGAGAAATTTTTCTACCGAAAAATGTAATTTATCTTGAGGGGGGGATCTAGGGGGTGTTTTTCTAAGCTTGATGGAGGTCTAGCGAAAAAAAACTAAGAAATAAAGGAATAAATTAATTAATCAACCAAAAAAAAACCCAGCCCATCTCCCCTTATATAGTTCAGGAAACATTATACCTAAAACATTTAACACTCTCTTGAGAGAATAGACAACATTTTGGTGTTCCATTGTTTCAATTTTCCTAACGAGTTTTACTATATATATATATATATATATATATATATATATATATACCCGGTACAGTATATATATTATACTTCTACACAATTATTACTCCAGAATCTGAACTCTGCTGCAAAATGTATATGCCATACCAAAATAACTGACAAAGAACGGTTCAGTAGCATAACTAAATCACCAATGATTATAGGCAGAGTTAAATGTTAAATATTGGACTTCTGTTGAAATGGTATATACACAAATTTACAAAATATAAATAAATATGGTGATATTATTGCAAAAAAAAAAAAAAAAACGTGGTGATAGTTGATATGTAGCAGCATTAGATCAACACTACTACTACTACTACTACTACTACTACTACTACTACTAATAATAATAATGACAATAATTATAATAGAAAGTGGTCAGTATATATACTAATAATGTACACAGACATTCACACGAGCTCAAAACTGGAAGCATTATAGATCTTTCACTTTCATTTAAATTAAAGATACTTATGGAGATTTGCTAAGACTATGATATTATTCTAGATGGAGAGAATGAGAACACTTATATACCGGTACTGGATGTTATTATGTGTGGATGTTGTTGTTGTCGTTCTCTAAGCTGCCTGGCCGAACAGCCCCGAGTCCCTAAGGAAGGCCATGGCCATGGTCTGGCTTTACCACATAGCTCTCAAGGTGTAGATTGTGTTGTTGGCTTTAGTGATTGTGTGAAATGCAGTCTTCTAGAATATGTCCAATGGTATGGGGTGCTGTGTTACATCCCGGGCAGGTGTCGTCGATGGAGACATCCAGTCTCTTGTGGCCACATCTCAGCCTGGCCAGGTGGACTCAGAAGGATGGATTTCGGGAGGTCGTGCCTGCAGATGCGTATTGTCTATGAGTGATTGGATGGAACGGCGAGATATATGAGTATGGATGTGCTTCTGGAAACTGGTTTGGGGTGGGCAGGGAGGGAGAGAAGACCGTATTTGTGTGTGATACCATGTGCTGGGTGTTGTTTTGATATTTCTTGGTGTCTGTGGGTGTGTTGCCATGTAGTGTAGTGGGTGGTGTTGGTTTGTGGAGGCTGCAGCCAGGAATTGAGTGCCTCTCATGTCCAGATGGTCTTTACCTTTGAGGACTTTTGTTTCCTGATGTAAGTGATCTGCAGGTGTAGTAGCTGTGCAGCCTGTGATGATGTAAGTGATCTGCAGGTGTAGTAGCTGTGCAGCCTGTGATGATGTAAGTGATCTGCAGGTGTAGTAGCTGTGCAGCCTGTGATGATGTAAGTGATCTGCAGGTGTAGTAGCTGTGCAGCCTGTGATGATTTTTAGGGCTTTATTTTGAATAAGTGTGGATGTTGAATGTGGTGGTATTGTTGGTGTTGCTCTAGTCGGGTTGGGGGTATTTAGGAGTTTAATTTATGAGAGAGAGAGAGCTATTTCTCTGCACATATGAAGAAAAACTTAAACTGATATTTCATAATATTTTCTAAATATTGTTATATATATATATATATATATATATATTTATTTTGAGAGATTTATTATAGTTTGAGGACTGTCCTGTATGTTATTATGTGTACATGATTTATATATACACATGTACGTGGTCCTGTGTACATGATTTATACACACATGCATTTCTTTCACCACATATAATGCAATACCTGTATGTAGCCTACACATCCACCCCCTCATGTACACTCTTATAACTGCTTTGATTGACACACACACACACACACACACACACACACACACACACACACACACACACACACAAGATGTATCGTTTAGCTTCCCAACAAACCCCCTCGCTGCTCTCTCTAATCAACTAAAACCAGTGTCACACGAGCGGTTTTTTCCGGCAATTTTCGATGAGCAAGCTTGTTCTCGTAATGTTTTGAGGCTCTTTCACATTGGAATCGAAAACTAGAATGAACATAGATTATGCTAGGTGGCTCAATTCTGACATAGCATGAATTTTGAAGCTGCCAGACTACAATTGACCACTTGCGAGTTTCAGGCTATAAGGAAGTTAGAACCGTGAACATCGATATTAAACAGAAATGCGATAATAAAGTAGGTTTCTGATGGATATAAACTATGTTGAATTGGGTTTTATGTATTTATAAATTTACTAAAACCGTATTATAGCTGGTTATTCTGCTAAATATCGATGTCTACAGCTCCAACTTCCTTATAGAACGAAACTCGCAAGTGGTCAATTGCCCGTAAAAATTGACGGAAAAAAAGAGCTTGTGTGACACCGCCTTAAGGGGATATATTTAGTTTGTTCCCTAGACCTCCATCAAGCTTAAAATTACACCCCCTCGAGTCCCTTTCAAGATAAATTTGTACATTTTTCGGTAGAAAAATGTCCCGGCCGAAGGCCGCTTCCTCTTAAATTACAGGTCGCTATCGCTCGCCAGGATAAAATCGACACCTGAATGGCATGAAAGGTCTTAATATGAGGTGAAAGTTCTTAAAATTGCTAAACTAATGGGGCAAACGTTTTATAGTATCAAAAGCAATGGGGCTAAACATGAGGGAGAAAGGGGTCAAGAAAAAAATCCCTCAAGTGGAGATCTCCCCTTAAGGTTAGGGTGTATTTAAAGATTCATAATTGCCGTCATCCAAATATGCTGCCCGTTCCATTATTGTGACTTAACAGAATATATAGGGATTATAAATAATTGAATGTTGTGTGAATAATTATATCCAGGTTGTCCCTATATCTGGCTTTTTACTGAGCTCCATTATATAATTAATTTCACTCCCAACACCAAACACCTCCCAGTGAAATTAATGAAAGCGTGTGATCCTCCCGGGATTCGAACCTGGGTTACCACAAACAGATCTTAAACACTCTAACTATTACACCATCAAGACAGTTAAAGGTTAAGGGAGGGTGACCTGCTCTTTGTTATTTCTGTCCTTTTCTCTCTTTCTCTGGCTTGTATCCATTCGGCCCCATTCAGCCAACTATTTTAAGAAGTTTATCCCCATCTAGGTGTCGATTTCTTCCTGGCGAGCGATAGCGAGCCAGCATTATATGAAGAAATCCGGCTTCGCCGGAGAAATTTTTCTATCGAAAAATTTAAAAATTTAGCCTGCTGTGAAACAAAAATAAAAAATATGCTGGCTCGCTACCGCTCACCAGTAAAAAAATTGACACCTGGATGGGGATAAACGTCTTAAAACAGTAGGCTGAATGGGGCCAAATGGATACAAGCCAGAGAAAGATTGAAAAGGACAGAACAAAAAACAGGTCACCCCCCCTTAAGTACATGACTATGATTTGATATCCATATTTCGAATACCGGATATCAATCTAATCATAATACTATTCACATACTCAGACCCAACTGCACACTGAATACCGGATATCAATCTAATCATAATACTATTCACATACTCAGACCCAACTGCACACTGAATACCGGATATCAATCTAATCATAATACTAATCACATACTCAGACCCAACTGCACACTGAATACCGGATATCAATCTAATCATAATACTAATCACATACTCAGACCCAACTGCACACTGAATACCGGATATCAATCTAATCATAATACTAATCACATACTCAGACCCAACTGCACACTGAATAGCATAATATTTAAGTGAAAGGAACGAACAATTTAAGTATAAAATGATAACAAAAATAATATACATTCTTTAACTATCATTTGTACAGCTTAAAGTCCAACTTTAGTTTTCTGGACTCCTTTCACTCTCATGTTTAGCCCTACTAATGTTGATAATTTAAGACGTTTGCCCCATTAGTGTCGATTTTAAGACCTTTCGCCCCATTTCTTTGTCAATATTTAGACTTTTCGTGCTATTTAGGTGTCGATTTTTGTCCTGGCGAACGATAGTGAGCCTGTAATTTTAGAAGAACAGGCCTTCGGCCGGAACATTTTTCTAACGAAAAATGTAAAAATTAATCTAGAAAGGGGATCTAATGGATGTGTTTTTAAGTTTGATGGAGGTCTAGGGAGGAAACTAGAAAAATAATACATAAATGACAAAATAAACGACAAAGTGAACCATCTACCCTTAAACTAGTTTGTTCTGTGTTAGAGAGGCGGAGGGGTGGGGTTTCTTTACTAATCAACTCCCAGTCAACTCATCCCTCGGTCAATTCTAGATTATGGGGAGGTGGTTATGGATCCCTTTCTCCCACATGTTTAGCCCCATTAGTTTTGATATTTGAAGATGTTCGGCCCAATAGTTTGGATATTTAAAAAACTTTCGCCCCATTTATTTGTCAATTTTATGACCGTTTCTGCCAATTAGGTGTCGATATATTCCTGGCGAGGGAAAGCGAGCCTGCAATCTAAGAGGAACTGGCCTTTGGCCAGAATATTTTCTACCTAAAACTTCACAAATTTATCTCAAAGGGGGAGGTCTCAAAGGGGGAGGTCTTGGAAGGGGGTCTTGGAAGCATTACTTTAAGCATGATGGAAGTCTATCGAAGACACTTTAAAAAAAAATACAATACAAAAAAATACAAAATAATAAAACAAATAAAAATCTGCCCTTAAGTTTGGTTATGATATATTATGTTAGAATTATAGTTTGTAGTTACATTAAGTTATGCTGGGTTAGGTGAAGTTGATCCCGAAGCAGTTATGGAAGTCTACGGTTATATCATACCCTATGCCTATTCCAAGTAAAGTACCCCGAAACTCTTGAACGGTAGCGCTAATTAGTCGTGTCGCAGATGTCCTTAAGTTTGGCTCGCTCTGTGCTGTATTAATGTCTGTCAGATGTTTGTTAGGAACACATGGTTAAGGGAAGGTATTTGGTTTATTTGTTTATTTATTTATAGATATATTGTTGTTTAGTTTCCTCCCTAAACCTCCATCAAGCTAAACAAACAAATAATGCTCTCAAGACACCCCTTCGAGATACAGTTATGCATTTTTCTACCGAAAAATGCCCCGGGCCAAAGACCAATCCTCCTAAATTGCAGGTTTGCTATCGCTCGCCAACAAATAATCAACACCTAAATGCTACGAAAGGTCTTAATGTTGACAAAGAAATGGAGTGAAAGGTCTTAAAATCGCCAAATTAATGGGGCGAACACCTTAATATTTAAAAACTAATGGGGTTAAACATGAAGGAGAAGGGGGTATATAAAAAAAAAAAAAAAAAAAAAAAATTAGGCCCTAATTAACAATAACCAGGCAAAGGATTATTATTGAGGTCACCCCAAAATTCTTTCCGGAGCACACTGAGACCATCCAAAATCACTATTCTAGCTCATTTAACTTGATATAAACATCTTTTACATATAACCAGCCTCGTATGGATCTAGTTTCTATCCATCTATCGCATGCTTCAGGCAAATATGTCCAGTATTAGATTAGAATAGGCTCTGTCTCGAGTCGGCCAACCCCAGAAAAAAAAAATACAGCATAAAAATATATATGGGGTATGCGCCTGAGTAGATAGATAGATAGATAGATAGATAGATAGATAGATAGATAGATAGATAGATAGATAGATAGATAGATAGATAGATAGATAGATAGATAGATAGATAGATAGATAGATAGATAGATAGATAGATAGATAGATAGATAGATAGATAGATAGATAGATAGATAGATAGATAGATAGATAGATAGATAGATAGATAGATATATTAGATTAGATTAGATTAGGTTAGGGGAGGCTAGGTTGGTATTGGAGTTTGAATCGACTGATGGTTAACCCGTATAGTGCCAGCGACGTATATTAAATTTGACGTATATTGCATTTAGATGATATGAAGTTTAGGAAGGATATATGGTAGCTAAGAGGATTAATTGAGATAGTCTGCAGCCTTTTTAGTTGGTAGAAGTTTTTCCTAAGCTATATTAAAACGTCTAATAGTTGCCAGAATAATGAAAAATATGTTACCGGTACTGAATGGGTTAAGTTGATGCAGCGTGTGAAACGAAAGCCAAGTCCCTTCTTTTTAGTGTTTCTTGTAGTATATGTAAACTTAAAATTAGGGGTTATAGTTTAAAGGTGGTGATGCATGGGTTGAGAAAAACATGGAATAATAATTGCTAACCTGCACATAAATATCTTGCAAAATGCAATGTCACTGAAATAAATATTAACAATGGTATAAAGGATTTTGTGGATCGTTTACACCGGACCTGTGACGTCATAGTGGACTTACACCACTATGACGTCACAGGTCCGGTGTAGACGATCCACAAAATCCTATATACCATTGTTAATAATTATTTCAGTGCCATTGCATTTTGCAAGATATTTATGTGTAGGTTGAGGATTATTATTCTATGTTTATCTCAACCCATGCACAACCACCTTTAAATCATGTCTTTGACGTGATGAAATAATCAAAACAATGCTATTTCATTTCAATTTTCCTGTATTCCTTCTCCTATTCATTCAAGTCCTCAAGGAAAATTACTCTGGTTTGACACCCTGAGTTGATGCATAACTGAAGGAAGAAGTAACTAGTCGATGAGCCAGATCCTGAAGTTTAATGAATCGGTACTATCCAAAGGGGCAAATAGTCAGTATAACTTCAATAGCCGGCTATTTAATTATATAGATACTCATCGATAATGGTTACCATATAAAAATAACATGTCTATAATAATACAAATAATATTGTGTAGATTATAACTATAGATTTTGGCTCTCTGGGATGGCACTGTCTGGCCCATGGACTAAATGAAAGCATGTAGTGTGTGCGAGGTTGAGGTGCCAAACACTAGCACCAGAAGGGGTACTCAGTGAGGTACATGGAGAGGGCTGGGGGGAGCGAGAGAGCAGCGGGCGAGCGAGGGCAGGACAAATTGATGGCCAAGCGACTTAGATGCTTAAGGGAGGGGACCGAGTGCTTGAGGGATTGTCGCACTGTGATGGGGGAGAATACCAGGCCCTTGTCGTCCACCCACACGTGCCGCTGGAGCTTTCGGTTCAGCCTGACGTAGTGCTCCACGAGGGATATCAAGTGGGGGAACTCCGGCATGGTTGTGGTCACAGCCGCCTCACAGTCCAGCCGGAACCTGCCTTGGCCATAGTGAATCCGCACACTGGTAGGGCCGCGCTCAGTCTGCACGCTTAGAGAGAAGATGAAGCGTGAGTCTGCAGAATCTCTCACCAGGAAAGTCCCTAGGCTGGTTTGGTGCAGGAGAGTCTCTGCCTCACGCCAAGACACTCGTTCCCAGTACCAGCCGCTCTGGTGCAGGGCCTGGCGGGTAGTGGCCAGGGACCTATCTTCACCTTGGTTTGGTATTATACACCCACCTGGTCCACTCACCCCGCCCACACCCAACTTGGCCACCTCATCAAGTAAACCTCCGCCTGACGTGTGCCTGCGGGCGGCCAGGGCGGGGTGGTGGTGGTGGGGTGGGGCGGGGCTTCCACTATCTGGCCACCGCCACTCTCCACCACAGAGCGCAGGGCTCCGGCACGACATCACACATGGGGAGTGAACCTGTGGCTGGCACACTAGAGGGGAGCACCCTGCCATCGCAGGGAAGTGGAACATATGACCGCTGATGTGAGGCGTAGCAAGTGGTGTTAGGTGCTGTTGGTGACCGTTGTAGAGCTGTTGGTGACCATTGTAGAGCTGTTGGTGACCGTTGTAGAGCTGTTGGTGACCGTTGTGGTGGTGGTGGTGGGTGAAGGGCTGGAGACGTGGGGGACCAACTGACACCCCTGCAGCTGCACATGGCTGGGTGGCGGCTGGTGTGGTCGGTACAGCAGTGGCAGCAGTAGGAGGTAGCATCGTCAGGCCCCCGCAGCAGCAGGAGGGCGCTGCCAGCACGTGGTGGCAGCTGGGACATGTCAGCATGTTGGCAGCACCTGTAAAAATGACACGCATTAGATCTCATGTCACAATCACCTTAGCAAAAAGTAATGTAAGCAAAGTTCTAGGCCACGTAAAAGGAAATGCATATAGTAATGGTGTGTATACAAGAATATTGCAAACTACCTTTGAATAAATGTGTGTAAGTTTGAAAAAACATAATACATTGCCTTGTCTTTCATCCACAAGGTTGACAAGTAAATATTGTACCGTATTTAATAAAACAAGTTTACATTTGTTTATCAAGTCTGTACACGAATGCATTAAGTATAATATTTTGTCTAGACCTCCATCAAGCTTAAAGAAACACCCCAAGATCCCTTTGGAGATATATTTGTAATGATATGAGTATACATTCAGACACACGTACCAAGCAGGGTGTGGTGCATCTGTCCAAAATCTGTCTATCTATCTATATACTCAGGCCCAATCCCCACTTTTTTTTTTGGGGGGGGGGGGGGCGGCGACCCAAGACAAAGCCAGAATAGGAACAACACAGCAGAAAACAATGAACACACAAACACAAAATACAAATTCACACACAAATAGGTCATCCAGGAGAAGACCCAGAGACCAGGGTCACTGTCCAAAATCTACTCAACATAATGTATTGGTTTTCATAGAACTTGAAATGTATATCCAGTAAGTCAAATTAATGTGTTAACCCTATTTGGTCCCAGAGAGGTCTTTGTAGACCTTCTCTGTTTTACTTTATCAACTCTTGAGTGGTAAGTTTAAGTTCAAGTGATAACTAATGGGCAGAACCTCATAAAATCTGAAAACTAATGTGGCTAAGCATGAGGAAGAAGGGGGACCAGAAAAACGGCCCATGTCCCCTTAAGTAGAAGAAAGGCTGAAGAAATGTGTACCGAATATCCCTCTTGGCCCACGACAATTTACTGTAAGTGACGGGACGCGGGTGTATTAGTAGACAACTATGGAGGTGTTGGTGTAGGTCAGGGCTGGTGGGTAACAGGGGGGTGGTCAACAAAAATAGAAATGAGATCGACTATGTCTCACTTTGATGACGCAGTTACATGTATAAATAAATATATATATATATATATATATATATATATATATATATATATATATATATATATATATATATATCACACAAATACACGTCGGCTAATATATGTTTATATACTCCCAGCCGGAATCGAACCTCCGACATTCAGAACGAGTGTACAAGCTTTTAATCCACAACACGGCGTGATAAAGGAATATTAACCTGTTCCTGTTTATATAAAGGAGAAGGGAAATCCTATTTGGAGAATGTATTTCAATTCATGCACAAGTCGCAGGATCCATATTCCAGGATACCCTTTCAAGATTGATTTATACATTTTTCGGCAGAAAAATTTCCTGGTCGAAGACCGGTTCCTCTTAAATTACAGGCTCGCTTTCGCTCGCCAGGAAAAAATCGACACCCAAAGGGCACGAAAGGTCTTAAATTGACAGAAATGGGGCGAAAGTTCTTAAAATCACCAAACTAATGGGGCGACTGTCTTAAAATCTCAAAAGCAATGGGGCTAACATGAGGGAGAAAGGGGTCTAGAAAAAAATCCCTCAAGTGGAAATCTCCCCTTAAGCTTTGTAATATTTTTAAAGCTTGTCTCTCAAAAATAAATTCATTTGTGATTACGAGTTGCCTTACCTAGCTGAATTATTCATAGTTTTAGCCTTCTATTAATATACTAAATAGATCCTTTTACTTTTAGTACATTTTAGATTCGTCTTCATTTTTTAAGGATCATGTTTGTCTGCTTTATGATGGATGGCCTTCCTGTAGGAAGCCGAAAATGTGTTGAAGAAAAGAAAATCGAGTAATTAAATAAAGCATGGCGTTAGGGGGGGGTGACCTGCTTTTTGTTATTTCTGTCCTTTTCTCTCTTTCTCTGGCTTGTATCCATTTGGCCCCATTCAGCCTACTAATTTATGACGTTTATCCCCATCTAGGTGTTGATTTCTTCCTGGCGAGCGATAGCGAGCCAGCATTATATGAAGAGATCTGGCTTCGCCGGAGAAATTTTTCTATCAAAATTTTTACAAATTTAGCCTGCTGTCAAAAACATTTTTAAAATATGCTGGCTCGCTACCGCTCACCAGTAGACAATTTACACCTGGATGGGGATAAACGTCTTAAAACAGTAGGCTGAATGGGGCCAAATGGATACAAGCCAGAGAAAGATAGAAAATGACAGAACAAAAACAGGTCACCCCCCTTAAATACAGTGTTGACTCTATTGCTATGCCTACTATGGAAAATACGGTGCCCCAGGCCGCCCACGGATATATATATATATATATATATATATATATATATATATATATATATATATATATATATATATTGAAGAAAAACACCAGGGCGTGATAGAAGAGCACGTTCATCTTGTCTATATTTATTGCAACATTTCGGAGACGCACTTACTCCTTCATCAGGAAAATTTAAAAATAACAGATACACACACTTGTCAGAAAACACTAGTATCAGTGGATTACAATCATTTCATAAAGCCTAAGAAAAATAACATAGTATGAAAGTATGAGGAAAGACTAAAGTAAACCTAAATACGTATCATAAATTGGTGATATAGAAACACAAAGATACATATATTACATAATATACACCACAAACATTATAAGTCACTCACAACACTTCTAAACACAATATATACCACAAACATTATAATTCACTCACAACACTTCTAAACATAATATATACCACAAACATTATAATTCACTCACAACACTTCTAAACACAATATATACCACAAACATTATAAGTCACTCACAACACTTCTAAACACAATATACACCACAAACATTATAAGTCACTCACAACACTTCTAAACACAATATATACCACAAACATTATAATTCACTCACAACACTTCTAAACACAATATACACCACAAACATTATAAGTCACTCACAACACTTCTAAACACAATATATACCACAAACATTATAAGTCACTCACAACACTTCTAAACACAATATACACCACAAACATTATAAGTCACTCACAACACTTCTAAACACTATACATACGGAAACACGAAAATAGCCACCAGACAACAATTGACCACTTGCGAGTTTCAGGCTATAAGGAAGTTCGGCCAGTAAACATCGATATTAAACATATTATAGACAAATACAGTAATTATGTAGGTTTCTGATGGATAATTAGTATGTTGAATTTGATTTTCTGTATTTATATAATGACTGAAACCGTATTATATATATGGTTATTCTGCTAAATATCGATGTCTACAGCTCCAACTTCCTTATAGAATTAAACTCGCAAGTAGTCAATTGCCCGTAAAAATTGACGGAAAAATCGCTCGTGTGACACCGCCTTTGCGCCACACTGGTCAGGCAACATATACCTCTTATCAGAGTTAATCAGACGGTAGCCCAAAATATAATTAAATAATCGGCCGAGGTGTCGACACCCAGAGGCAAGGCTAACCTAACTTCTTGTTCTGTATATTGTTTTCTGTTTAAGGGGATAGGGCCTGGTTTTTGGTCTATTTATTCATTAATACATTTATGTTTTAGTTTCCTTGCTAAACCTCTATCAAGCTTAAAATAGTACCCCATACACCCCCTTTCAAGATAAATTTGTAAATTTTTCGGTAGAAGAATTCACTAGCGCTCGGAAAGAGAAAGAAAAAAGAACAAAATCAATGCATCAAAAGAAGGCTTATATACAACACACATTTAACAATCACTAGCAGTGGCAAAATAGCCTAAACTCTATAGCCATCTGTCATGACACCTCTCTCAAGATCATAGCTTCTCTCAAAGAGAAAAGTCTTAAGTTGTCTCTTGAAGCATTCAACAGAACTCAGTTGTCTCATGGACAGCGGCAACCTGTTATACAACCTCGGAGCCATGTAGGAGAATGACCTCTCAAAGAAAGAAGACTGCTGGAAAGCCCTTGGTTCATCAAGACGAAAAGGGTCATTGTCATGACGCACAACTACACCATGGTGTGCCGGTGGGCGCCTGAGCAGCTCCGCAAGGTACCTAGGCTCACCAAATTTGAGAACCTTAAAAGTCACCAAACACAACTTAAATTCTATTCTTGCTCTTACTGGCAGCCAGTGCAGTTCTATGTGAAGAGATGTAGTAGGAGTTCTAGGTGGAACACCAAAAATGAGTCTTGCGGCCCTGTTAAGAACAGACTGAACTTTCTTTAAAATATAATTTGGAAGACCCACCAACAGGGCATTGCAATAATCAACACGAGAGAAGACCAATGAGTGAACCAACGTCAGGAGGCAACGTCTGGTTATAAACGGCTTCACCAAATAGTGTTAATCAGACGGTAGCCCAAAGTATAGTTAAATATACGTCCCCGTGTCGACACCGAGAAACGAGGCTAATTTTTTGTTTTTGTGTGGTTTTTTTTTAAGGGGAGATGGGTCGGTTTTCTGGCCCCCCTTCTCCCTCATGTTTAGCCCCATTAGTTTTCAGATTTTAAGATGTTTGCCCGATTAATGTGTCGATTTTAAGACCATTTCCCCATATTTTGTCAATATTAAGACCATTCGTGCTATTTAGGTGTCGTTTCTTTTTCCTGGCGAACGATAGTCAGCCTGTAATTTTGAAAGAACCGGCCTTCGGCAGGAACATTTTTCAACCGAAAAATGTACAAATTAATCTAGAAGGGGGATTTAATGGATGTTTTTTTAAGTCTGATAGACGTCTAGGGATGAAACTAAAAAGAAAATATATATACAGTATATACCGGTATATATATATATATATATATATATATATATATATATATATATATATGTGTATATGAAATAATCGACCAAAAAATATCCCCTATCCCCTTAATAATGCTACGCACATTCTAAAATCTATTATAGAACTCTTATTGCCACCGGGTTTATATTGTCCATTATGTTATTACCACAGGACCCGCCCTAGTGGACCAGGTCTAACTGTAGCTAATCCGCGGATGGTCGATGTAGCGCCTCCCTGTTTCGCCCCATTTAAGTTTGGGTAATAAAATGCGTTTCGCCCCATTATTTTGGTGATTACAAAACGTTTCACCTAGGCTAATTCAATTGTCGATTAATTTTCCTGGCGAGCAATTGCAACCTTGCAAGTAAATAGAAATCGGCCTTGGGACAAAACACGTGTCTACCAAAAAATAAAAAAATAAAAAATAAATAAAAAGTAAATAAAACAAAAATAATAAATAAATAATAATAATAATAATAATACTAATAACACTAATTAAAATAAATACTAATAATACTAATAATACTAATAACACTAATTAAAATAAATACTAATAACACTAATAATACTAATAATACTAATAACACTAATAATACTAATAATACTAATAATACTAATAATACTAATAACACTAATAATACTAATAATACTAATTATAATAAATACTACTAATACTAATAACACTAATAATACTAATTAAAATAAATACTACTAATACTAATAATACTAATTATAATAAATACATTAAAATGTACACATTATGTTTAGAAGGGGAGGGGGTCTAGGGAGTGCGGTATTTTATTTTAGCTTAAAGGGATAGGGGGGGGGGGGGGTAAATATTCTATTATTTTAGCTTGAAGATGGTCTGGGAAGCTAACTAAAATAATATCCACGAACATTACTAAAACATTGAAAACGCCCAATACTATTACTAAATAAATATACCACCACAATTATGGTTTATAAGTATAACGTGTATATATATATATATATATATATATATATATATATATATATATAGATAAATAGATATATATACACACACACACACACACACACACACACACACACACACACACACACACACACACACACACACACACACACACACACACACACACACACACACACACACACACACACACACACACACACACACACACACACACACACACACACACACACACACACACACACACACACGTTTAGGTGTTCCGGGAGTTTTCTTAGATATGTTAAAAACTTAAAAATTCAGTTATATTTAGTAGAAAATGTCCTGTATGCATAGGCTCTTTGAAATTATTTTTCCATGTAATTTTAGGAGGAACCGGCCTTCGGCCGGCCCATTTTTCTACCGAAACATGTACAAATTTATCTTGAAGGGGGGTCTAGATGTTGATTTTTTAAGATTGATAGAGGTCTGGAGAGGAAACTAATAAATAATAAACAGATAAATATACTAGCAAATAAATAGCCCATCCACCCATAACAAAACTCTCGTAACTTTTGTTTCTTCTTCCGGTCATGGTGAGTTCAAGATGCGGTTTTGTGGTTTTTGGTAATATTCAACTCCTCGCCACGGGAAAACCAAGAATAATACGCTGGATTTCTGGGAGGCGCTCGGAAATTGGTATACCAATCTTTATCCTACAATTCATAGTTTATTCCCTATCCCTATCTTACTGACGAAAATGGGAGTTAATATTACGAAAGAAAAAAAACCCCGCAAGAATACCAGCTTTATTGGGCCATAGCTAAACAAATATAAAAAAAAAAAAATAGAACACAGTTTATTCAATATTACTTACCGTAATCTATCAATTTTTGGAAGTTTATAGCTAACAAAACTCGCGGGACTCTCTCTCTCTCTCTCTCTCTCTCTCTCTCTCTCTCTCTCTCTCTCTCTCTCTCTCTCTCAGCAAGTATTATCAACAGTCTCAGCACACATACTGTACACTTGTTCTAAGTGTTATAATCTGGCGAGAACTTACTCTGTTATTGGCAGAGTTTTTGTACGGCCCGATCCTATCATTCCAGACCGCCTTGTTACAACCACTTCTTTCACACACACACACACACACACACACACACACACACACACATACACACACACACACACATTCTCGGAGGCGTACAATCCCTTGCAGTAAAAGGTGGTACCGGTTGTAATGGTACTGACAAGTTTTGACATAGCCTAGTTATGAAACATTTTGAAACGTTTTTTTGTACACACTTGCCGAGTTTGTATCTCCTCATTTAAGTTAAATGACTCATTAAGTCATTTGGTTAACTTTTTGGTCGATTTTTTTAATATAAATTATATATCAAATTTCTAGTTTCCTCCCTAGACCTCCCTCAAACGTAGAAAAACACCCCCTAGACCCACCCTAAAGATAAATGTGTACATCTTTCAGTAGAAAATTGTCCCGCCGATTCCTCTTATAATTACAAGATTGCTATCGCTCGCCAGGAAATAATCGACACCTAAATAGCACTAAAGGTCTAAAAATTTACCAGCCTGTATATACCCGTGTGTACCAGCCTGTATATACCCGTGTGTACCAGCCTGTATATACCCGTGTGTACCAGCCTGTATATACCCGTGTGTACCAGCCTGTACCAATAGGCCTTAAGGGGAGGAGATGAGCTGGGTTTTTCTGGTCCCCCTTCTCCCTCATGTTTAGCCCAATTTGTTTTGAGATTTTAAGACGTTCGGCCCATTAGTTTGGCAACTCAAAGACCTTTAGCCCAATTTCTTTATCAATATTAAGACTTATCGTGTCATTTAGGTGTCGCTTTTTCCTTGGCGAGCGAAAGCGAGCCTGCAATTTAAGAGGAACCGGCCTTTGGCCGGAACAGTTTTCTATTGAAAAAGGTTCAAATGTATCATCAAGGAGGGTCTTGGGGCGTGTTTTCTTAAGCTTGATGGAAGTCTAGGGAGGAAACTAAAAAACAAAAACAAAACAATTGAAAGCTAAATAAATGAGCAAATAAATACGCCCATCCCCCCTTCTACCTGGAGTTGTTTCGGCCATCCTTCATTGGCCTCGGCGAGAGCTGCTTCCCCCAAGTATGTTTGCTGCCAGTGTTTGATGTAGCAGGCTATTCCAGCGGGCAGCTCTCACCCCCGCGAAGCATGGCTGATCAAGCACCGACTTGAGATGGTTGTCCATTTTTTTTTTTAAAGACTTCCGTTGGCACGTCCATCAGGTTTCTCACGTTCTCTGGCATTTTGTTGAAGAGGCTCGGACCCCTGTTTGTCAGACAGGAGTCCCTCAGTGTGCCCAGAGCTCCCCTACACTTTTAGAGTGGGATGTTACATTTTATACCCCCCCCCCCCCCCTTCCTTGTCGCTCCAGTTCCATGATATTGTGGTGTGAAGGTTTGGCACTAGACCCTCGATAACTTCCCAAGTGTAAATGATCAAGTATCTCTTTTCTTCGCTCCAGTGAATATAAGTTAAGAGTCTTCAGCCGATCCCAGTAGTGAAGATGTTTTACCGAGCTGATGTGGGACGTGAAGCTTCTTTGAACACTCTCTATTTCGTATATTTACCCGGCTTTGTGTAGAGATGTTAGCACACTTCAATACTCCATATTCACAAGGGTGCGCTCCACCTCTTCGAATAGTCTGCTGCACCAATTCTCAAACAACAATGAAGGGCGGTGCGCTCTTCGGTGCCACTAGCAAGAGTGGCGAACTCCACATAGGTGAACATAGGTAGGTCCAGTCGTGGGATCACCAACGATTTGAAAAGCGTTATCATTGGCCGTTCTTCTCGTGTCTTGAAAGTGCGCAGTATCCAACCTACAAGTTTCCTCGCCGCTACTGACTTGGCCTGACAAGGGACTGGAGTTCTTGCAGAGAGGCTCCAGTCCTGATGTTACTGTTGACTTATTGTGCTGGCTTAATAATCCACTAGGGTTGATAGCCTCTGAAGTCCTATTTTAACTAACTGACTTGGCCTGATTATGTTCTTTGAAAGACATGTTTTCTGACATTATTACCCAAAGATCTTTAACCACTGATTTTCGTGGGATTGGCAGGAGTGACTCTGTTAAGTAGTTTGTGTTTTACAAATCCCCAAAGTCTGAGCAGCACTTAACACTTACCACATTCAATACTTTGTTGTACCACCTGTTAATGTTGTTGTTGTTGTTGTTGTTGTTGTTGTCTGCGTGTAGAGGTTGATTTTCATATTTGTTAAGGAAGTAGTTGGTTATAAATATTGGTTCCCCGTGCCAGATCACAGCTATATGCTTCTCCTGTGCTGGCCCCATAGCTGCTAGAACACCATTACCTGCAAAGAGAGAAATAATAGGCTTTTAGTTTACCTTAAAAAAATAAAAATAAAAATATATATACTGTATATACAGTATACCGGGTATATACTGTATATAATACCGCAATCCAATTTAATGCAAGTAAAATGCTTGTTTTGCCAATATTTAAAAACAAATAATTGCTTTAAAGTTTTATTAGATATATATATATATATATATATATATATATATATATATATATATATATATATATATATAGACAGATAGATAAATAGATCAATATAAAACTCCAGCCCCCACACAGATAAACCTACCCCCCACCAAAATCGTTCAGCATTGTGGCCGGGCAAGCATCCCAAGGTCAATAGTAATATGCAATTTACGGACAAAACCAGTCGAATAAACATCTATAAGTGGTGTAAGTGAGAACAGTCACAAAAAAGACCTTGGGTAATGACAGGAATCTCACTGCGTATAATTATCTTGTGGGTTATTACGATATTTGGCTTCATCATTGTTGAGGATATAATATATATATATATATATATATATATATATATATATATATACCGGTATATATTAATTTTAATTATAATGTATTTTATTTTGTTTATTTTTTGCCATTTTCGAGCAATGTCGTTTAGTTTGTCCAGTAGTGCCTTCCCAGACTTCCTTCAACATGCATAGTACCCACCCACACCCCCTTCAAGCTAAATGTCTACATATTTCATAGAATAATGTCCCGGTCAAAGGCCGACTTCTTCTAAGTTACTGGCTCGCTATCGCTCGCCCCAAAAAATCAACACCTGAATGGGAAGAAGCGTTTTATTATCGCCAAACTAATAGGGCGAAACGGCTTAAAAATCTCCATACTCAAGAATAACGAAAGAACGAACGAATGAACGAAAATGTTCAGTGAAAGGTGGGGAGTGGGGGTAGAGCAAGAGTAAGTGGGATTGGTGGGGAGTAGGGGTAGAGCAAGAGTAAGTGGGATTGGTGGGGAGTGGGGATAGAGCAAGATTAAGGGGGTAGTGCTTGGTTTTGAGGTCTATGTATTTATTTATTTATTTATTTATTTATTTATATATATTTGAGTTTCCTCGCTAGACCTCCATCAAGCTTTAACAAATCACCCCCTAGACCCCCTTTCGAGATAAATTAGTAAGTTTTTCGGTAGCAAAATGTCCCGGCCGAAGGCCGATTTCTTCTAAAATTACAGGCTCGCTATCACACGCCAGGAAAATATCGATACCAAAATGGCACACAATATTGACAAAGAAATGGGGCGAAAGGTCTCAAAATCGTCACACAAATGGAACGAAAGTCATAAAATCTCAAAACTAATATGCTAAACACAAGGGAGTCCAGAAAAGCGATTACCATCCCCTTAAGTGGGATTGGTGGTACGTGGGGTTGGGGGTGAGTGGGGATAGAGCAAGAGTAAGTGGGATTTGTGGGGAGTGGGGAATAGACCAAGAGTAAGTGGGATTGGTGGTGAGTGAGCAGTGGGGATAGGCCAAGAGTAAGTGGGATTGGTGGTGAGTGAGAAGTGGGGATAGGCCAAGAGTAAGTGGGATTGGTGGTGAGTGAGCAGTGGGGATAGACCAAGAGTAAGTGGGATTGGTGGTGAGTGAGCAGTGGGGATAGACCAAGAGTAAGTGGGATTGGTGGTGAGTGAGCAGTGGGGATAGGCCAAGAGTAAGTGGGATTGGTGGTGAGTGAGCAGTGGGGATAGGCCAAGAGTAAGTGGGATTGGTGGTGAGTGAGCAGTGGGGATAGGCCACGAGTAAGTGGGATTGGTGGTGAGTGAGCAGTGGGGATAGGCCAAGAGTAAGTGGGATTGGTGGTGAGTGAGAAGTGGGGATAGGCCAAGAGTAAGTGGGATTGGTGGTGAGTGAGCAGTGGGGATAGACCAAGAGTAAGTGGGATTGGTGGTGAGTGAGCAGTGGGGATAGACCAAGAGTAAGTGGGATTGGTGGTGAGTGAGCAGTGGGGATAGACCAAGAGTAAGTGGGATTGGTGGTGAGTGAGCAGTGGGGGTAGACCAAGAGTAAGTGGGATTGGTGGTGAGTGAGCAGTGGGGATAGGCCAAGAGTACGTGGGATTGGTGGTGAGTGGGAGTAAATGGGATTGGTGGGGAGTGGGGGTAGAGCAAGAGTAAGTGGGATTGATGGGGAGTGGGGAGTAGGGATAAAGCAAGAGTAAGTGCCACAATGACCTACCAAAAAAATACCCAAGATTGCCCTATAAATACTATAATTACCTCTTAAACTTCCATTTTCTGTGAACGGTATACGCAGCCCACCACAGAAAATGGATCCAGCATTACCAGCCTCCACCGTGGCGTACAGTCGTGGTCAGTAGTTCACATACACTTTAAACTAAGTCTCGCACTAATAAACGGGGTAAGGTTTATTTATTGGATATACTTTTTATTTACTATATATTTTATTTATTTATTTATGTATTTATCTATTTATTTCCTCCCTAAACCTCCATCATGCATACAAAACCCAAGACCCTCATTCAAGATAAATTTGTACATTTTTCGATAGAAAACCGGTTCCTTTCAAATTACAGCCTCGCTATAGTGGCGGTCGAGTGGTGAGCACGCTCACGTGTGAATCTGCAAGACCCGGGATCGAATCCCTGCCACTGAGGACATTTAGTGGGTGTGGTAGTACGTCCTAACATGTTTCACATGCTCGCACCCAGTCAGGGGACATCCTGACCAAGGTCCATAGATACATCTACATGTATCTATGGACCTTGATCCTGACGACGTATACAGACTAAACACGCATAACATAGCCACTCCAACAGCTTCCTCTTTCTCCAACACCCCTTCTCCCCTCTCTACACTCTTCAGAAAAATAGGAAAAGTAGAATGTAGATACGAGGTGCCGTTGTAAAGGCTTATCCCTCAATACCTTCATCTGATCTGATCAGTTCGCCGGGAGAAAATCGACACCCAAATTACACGAAAAGTCTTAATATTGACATATAAATGGGACGAAAGGTCTTAAAATCGACAAACTAATGGGCTGAACGTCTTAATATCTCAAAACTAATGGGACTAAGCATGAGGGTGAAGAGAGGAGGGGGGAGGAGGTAGGGGGGAGGGGGGGGGGGGGGGGGGGGGGGGCAGAAAAATCCAACCATCTCCCCTTAACAATAGTGACAACACGCACCCATACAATAATTATCGTTTCTCTCTTGCTCTCGTTTCTCTCTCTCTCTCTCTCTCTCTCTCTCTCTCTCTCTCTCTCTCTCTCTCTCTCTCTCTCTCTCTCTCTCTCTCTCTCTCTCTCTCTCTCTCTCTCTCTCTATTTCTTTCTTTCTTTCTCGTAGTAGTAGTAATAATGGTAGCGGTAGCAGTAGCAGTAATAGTAATAGTAGTAGTAGTAGTAGTAGTAAGTTTTGACCACCTCGCTTGGATAGTAAGTTGTGTGTTGTCAGTATATTTAGGTCAATCTTTCTTTCTTTCTTTTTTTCTCTCATTATTATCGGCCATGGTTCCTTCACTAGTAGCGTTAATGCATAATCTATCTCTCTCTCTCTCTCTCTCGCTTACAAACAGAAAACAATGAGTTGTTATTAATGGTATAGAATCCAATTGGGTGCCTGTTACCAGCGGTGTGCCTCAAGGATCGGTCCTTGGTCCGGTTATATTTATCATATATATAAATTATATTGATGTAGGTCTGATTAACTTAATCTCCAAATTTGCTGACCGATACAAAATAGGGAACATAGTCTTGAGTGAGGAAGACAGAAATAGCCTACAGTCCGACTTAAGCAAAATGATGGATTGGTCAGAAAAGTGGCAAATGCCCTCTAATGTTGACAAATGTCAAATTTTGCACGTTGGTACAACAAACAAAAAGTATGATTATCAAAGGAAAGGCCAACCAATAATAGAAAACTCTAAGGTTAAAGATCTCGGGGTTATAATATCAGAAAACCTAAACAAGAGCAATGTGCGGCTGCGGCAAATAAAGCTAACAAAGCCTTGGGATATATCAAAAGAAATTTTACTTTAAAAAACGAGAACATTATTTGGCCATTATTCAAAAGCATTGATAGACCCCATCTTGAATATGGCGTTCAGTTCTGGTCCCCGTATCTCAAGAAAGACATTAACAAACTCGAATCTGTGCAGCGTAGAACAACTAAGCTAATCCCCTCTCTGAGAAACAAGCCATATTATGAAATATTACATACATTTAATTTTTTCTCGCTAAAGAAAAGGTTACGAGGCCAACTTATCGAGTATTTTAAGATACTTAAAGGATTTGACAGAGTAGATATCAGTGCACTGTTCACGATTAATAACAGTGCTGCAACCCGAGGTAATGGAATTAAATTAATTAGAAAGAGGCATGCCTAGATGTGACACAACGTTTCTTCACATACAATGTGGTTAAAGAGTGGAATAGTTTACCAAGGGAGGTGGTCGACAGTAATTCAATTGATACGTTTAAGAAGAGACTGGGCGATCATCTGATGGAGATTGGATTAATATGAATTAATCAGTAGGCATGTGTAATTTCCCTTTCAAACTAATTTCTTTCTATACTCTTTAAAAAAAAAAATCTTTCCTTGTGGGCATTTCCTGACCCATAAGGTTACAATTCATCCTTTTTTTCCGGTACGGCTTTTTAGCCGGAGGGAGCGAAGAGTGGGGAGGGAGCCTTCTACTTTGCAGTCCTATTCTTCAACTATAAACTGTCCCTGTCAAAGTAGTATTAAGGCCGGACCACCTAACAGGGACCACAAGGTCTGCGTAGTCTGAGTATCTGTGCAACTCTGTGTATCTGTGTAACTGTCTCTCGATATACTGTATCAAACTGTATTACTGTTTGCTCGCGTCGACTGTGTGGGGGCGGTAAATAAGTGTCATTAACTCAGGTATCTCACCACAGTTCCCCCCCACCGCACCTCTCTCTCTCTCTCTCACACATAAATACAAACAGACACACACACACACAAACACATACTCACACAGACATACAAACACACACAATGGAGTACAAAGGAAAGCAAGCAACAACAGATCTAGTGACCCTTCTAGGCTGCTTGTTCTCCAAAACACTGAGGATCAGGTGTCCAAACAGTGGTTTAGAATGATTAAGGGAACATTGGAAAGGGAACTACTGCCCTGGAACTAATGTCCGTGGCAGGATTAGGAAGTTATTAGGGGACAGATGGGTTAGTAACATAACAGTTATAAGTGATCTTTCGTATATCCGGGAAAAAAGAGAGTACCGTCTTAGTAACATATATACGCAATAATCCTTGATGAATCTGAGGGGGGAATAAAATAAAGTTATTCAGACAGACAGACAGACAGACAGACAGACAGACAGACAGACACACACACACACACACACACACACACACACACACCCACACACAGGTAGAGCTCTCGTCTCACACACGAGGGGTCGGGGGTTCAATCCCCGGCCGGGCGGAGACAAATTGGGCTTGTCTCCTTTCATGTGTTAGCCTCAGTTCACCTAGCTGTAAATAGGTACCTGGAATAAGTGGACGACGTTGTGACGTCCCATCTGGGGTTGGCAAAAATGGTACAAGGCGAGATGGGTATCATATGGTTCACCTAAGCTGATGGCTACCTAAGCCTTCGGGCGAGACGGTACCGTCTATAGTGAGAATGGTACCATACAGATCCACCCTAAGCCTTCGTTTCCGATGTCGCCGATTGGCTAAATACAGACTACACACACATCCACAGCCATTCCAACAGTACATAAAACACTTAACATGCATTTCACGCAATACATTCCCAGTTAAGGAGGCGCGATAATAATGAGCTTAGCTCGCATTGCGTGGATTCCCCTTGACGAACAAGTAGCTGAGTAACACACACACACACTTAAAAAAAAAAAAACAAAAAAAAACAAAAATAGGTCCCACCCCTTTCCCATTCTTAAGTAAGCCATTTTAGATTTACAGAAGAGTGACCATTACTGCATGTCCACAAATATTTCAGTAATGCACGCATGTTTCCTTCTATTTTTTTTTTTTTTTTTTTTTTTATTAAGGTGACAGTTACAAAGTGGTGTACAATCTATCTTATTCTAGTTACATTGTAGTTTATCTTATTGTACCAGTACCTCCCTACAATCAACCTAGTTGTTCCCCAATTCATCCCTCCGCCACGACCATTTCAAAGTCCAAGTCTCTCACTCTTGTCCTCTGTAGCGGGGAGGACCTTGTACCCCTGAGACATAGGAGTGCAGACCTGAGAAGAGAGAAAGAGAGCCGGCATCTCATCCAAGTTATGACTTGGCTTCTATGCTGGCGCTTTTTCTCCGATATTTATTCAGCTAATCTGGCATAGAAGACACTTGCAGAAGGTCCCATACCTCCCGACGATGAGAAGACCAGAGGAGTAAAGCTTCCTTGATCCCTGTTCAAAATTCTTTCTTCATAAGCGCGTTTTTTCTCACTTTCGTTTCTCAAGTATGCCGCCTTGTGTCCTCGCTCACGATATGTTTGTGCTCTTGGGTTGAAGATTCTGATGTCGAAAAAAGCCCGTTGTCCCCTCGTCCAAAAACCTCGAGCACTTACGTCCACTCTTGCTTCATTTGAAGTATTTGCAGTATTGTGGGCCAAGCGCTGTCCGTCCATAGGCAGAAGTTCCGGTTCGATTCTGACATCATGGCACACCTCGTCCAGCATTTGTGCAGTGATGTCTCGTACTTCATCATGCCGGATACAGATGAATCCTCCTTTCTTACAGGTCATACAGTGGTCTGGGTTGTTTATTTCACCGCATGCACATTTCAGCGGCAGGTTCGAAACTGGCCACCCATACCTCAAGGCTACGGCATCATTGAATTCTTGTTTATTTAAGCTGAAGCCTTTCTCCTTTATTGGTAATGATGTGAGCCAATTTGAAGCCCCCGTGTCTTGTGCCATCTCAACTCTCATTTTCAGTTCTTCCCTACATCTGGTCTTAATTTGTTCTAGGCTATGTTTCTGTCTCTCTTCTCTGCTCTTTGTAATTTCCTGTCTTGCATTTCGTTGTTCCTCTTCGTCCACCTCATCATTTTCATTTTGCTCCCGTATTTTTTCTGTCAGAGACGTAGTAAGTTTAAGGGAATTTTGGTACTCATGTAGTGCCGCCTCCACTGGGTTTATGATCCCCATACCTCCGAACCTTGGCGGAAGAGCTAATAGATCTCATAGCTCTTGCGTGACGCCTTCCATCTCTGTTAAGGCCGGTATGAATGTTCCTCTGATTGCTTCTTCAAGCGGTTGGAGCACCTGTCTAATGCCAGGCACTGTTCTCATAAGAAAGGTCCATCTGTGCTTAACACCATATGTGAAGGCAGTATATGCAGCATGTGGTTCAGATTTCGCAATGTCTGTCAGGGTTTTCACTTCCTTTACCCACTCCGCTACCTTTTTTCGCACATAGTCTCTCTTGCATTCTTCTGTGCCTATTACTCGCTCCCAAATGGCGATTGACCCTCCTTTGTAATCTTCACTCCTGTCCCATCAAAAGTCCGCACCGCTTCTTCATACTTGTTTTCTTTCACTATTAGTACAGATTTACTAGCATTCGGATGGTACCCAATGACTTCGCCTACCGATTGTACTCTCCGCCACCACTCTTTGAGATCCCCTATTTTTCCTGCACCTGTGAGGTCATCTGCATTCGCCACTTGTTTCACTCGGGTTACCTCATGTTTTATTTTCTGCTGCAGAATTGATAGTGCCAGTGCGTACATTGCCATTGCCACTGGATCTCCTTGCGTTGTTCCTTCATTTGATTTGAGAATGTTCATTTCTTCCTTCTTTGTGCTTTCAACTATATACAGGTTAGCTGGCTCCTTATAAGTATTTTCTATGTACTTTGCGATGCTCGGGCATTTGATCTTGATGTTGTGAATAGCTGCCTCCCTATTAATGGTGTTAAAGGCATTTGTTGCATCCACTAGCAGTACCGCTTCACAATCTTCCTCATGATACACCTTCCCCATTGTATGTATTGCTGCTTCTCCTCCAGCTTGCCGTCCTGCACATACTTGTAAGTTGCCCACTGCTCTTTGTACATCTTTTCCAAATACAGACATGATTGATTTTCCTATAATCCTTCTAAGAACTTCCCCAACGCCTACTGGTCTAACTCCTGGATTCTTATTTAAAGGTATCAGGTGACATGCTGTCAGAGCTTCTATGTTCACGCATGGTGATGATGCAAGTTTCTTTGCCAGCATTGCTATTGCTTCACAAAGGTCACCCGCGGCTGAACCAAACTTGTTTTGACTTAGGAAGATCCTCCAAGTCTTAGCATCTACTCCTGATGGACCTGCTCCTCCCTGTGTTTTCAGCACCTTTCTCCATATGAGGTCTCCAGTTATATTCTCATATATCACCGGGTCTGGAGGAACATATTCCCCGTCTAGTTTGGCCTCATCACTTGCTGGTTTTTGCTTCTGGGTGTTTCTCCTTCAGCTGGTCCAAGATGCGTCGATTTCACTTCGTGCACCCCACTTGAGGCTTCCCCAGTGACCATTCTGACTGCCTGTGCCACTTTACCAATCCTCATGCTATTTCCCACTGATCGTGCCATATCATCTGGCTTCCTCTTCTCTTCGTTGTTTTGTTTTCAGTCTTTGCTGGGATTGCTCGTACTTGGCTAAGAATTTTGTCTAACTCCCCATTTTTCCACCACTCCATTCTCTGTTTCAGCACTTTAATGTTCTCATTCAGTTTTCCCTTTGGTCTTTTTCTTTGAAGGAACAACTGAGGAATGAAAGAAGCTATCTTGATTGCCACGTGCGCCAAAGGAGCATCCTGAACATACTTTAGGATCATACGTCTGAGTTCCCCCAGCATGTCTTTTGCGGCTTCACAAATCGGTAGTTCAAACTTATTATGTTGCCATTGTATCACTTCTGTATAGATTTCATTCACTAATGTTGTGAGTCCGTCACCAGAATGTCTAATCGATTCTACAGCATTCATGTGTACGTTACGAGGTCGTTCGTTTCTGTTCGCGATTTTCGATTATTTCTCTCTCATTATCTTCGTTTAGGCCTACACTATTTTCATTATTTTGTTCCACACCTCTGTTGTCTTGCAATTATTGATTCCTGCGTTTTCTTCTGCGGGCTGCAGTTGTTGATTGTTATTTTCTGCATTTTCTCTAACAGGGTTTGCTTGTACATCTCCATTAACTTCATTGTCTGTTTCACGGTTCATTTGTACTGCATCTCTCACTGCGTTTTGTCTGTCATCAGGATTATTCCTCGACTGGGACCGAGTTAATATCATCTTGTCTTATTATCATAATTTCCTACCTATTCCCTAATACTGAGTCTATCTATCATTTCTTCCTAAGGGACGAGCCTCTGCCCGATAAAGGTGAAAATGTAAACATCCTATGAGTAGCGTTAGAGATAGAAAGAGTAAGATAAGTTATTTAACTCACCTAGTATGATGCAAGGTTACAGAAGATCAGGCTATATTACAAGACAGTGGGTGCAAAAGAAAATAGAAAAATAAAGTAAAATAAAAGTAGTGTTTAAAAATACGCACAAAGAATAAACACGGGAAAAAAAAAATAAAACAAAACAAAAATATATATATATATATATATATATATATATATATATATATATATATATATAATACAAAACGATTATTGTAGTGAGAAAGGAAATACACTAATTAAGAGAGTAAAATTATTAAAAAGACAAGTGTCAAAATAGTGCTAAGGATTAAAGAAGGATGTTAGGAATCTACTATTAGTTTGAGAAAAAGGTCCTGGTTATCAGTATGCACATAATATATCAGCGAATTATACCTTATTTTAAAATAGTATACTTAGTTACTAGTTCGTTAGAGATACACTCTCACATGAAATATACCACTTCAAGTCTGATTTCCTGACTCGGCCATAAATCATATATAACCCTACCTAATATAATCGGCCTGTTTCCTCAAAGATAAATGACTCTATACAAAGCTAAAGAAACCTTGGCAATTTGAGCCGCTTTACATTCTAAATATGCCTAACTTTAAATGGAAACCAGCCAATTATGTCCTAAGATTTAATTATTTTCAGTCAAAAATATGTACAAAATATTACATCATGTTACTCATGTAATATTAGCATGAGGGACATTGAGGAAAGTGGAAGGAAGAGGGAAGGAGGGAATAGGGAAGTAAATGTGTGGGTAAGGATGGGGGGGGGGGGGGGAGGAGGGGGGGTTGAATACTTGTTGTCACTGTGTTTCTCTCTCTCTATTATACAGTAGTTACTACTACTCTTACATAAACACACATTTATTTTTAAGCTGCATTGCATCAAAAACTACCACTGACATTTTGTTTTCAATACAAATCTCCCCCATGGATTTAGATAAGAACCATACTTAAATACACTTTTGTTTTGCTTTTATACTGTCAGGTATCATATTACTTTAAGCGAGGGGAGGAGATTGGTAGAGAGGGGGGGGGGGGGGGGGGGGGGAGTGTTGTGCGTCCCAGCGAGGTTTTATGGCTCCTTCCTCTATTCCCTTTAACTCCGCCTTTTTCGCCTCTGCTGTACTTCGCTGTCTCATTTCCTGCATACTTCTTCACCTGCTGCAGTCGTCCTCTCAGCATTAGCGCCATGCAGAATAGTTCGGTCCACTTTCACACGACCAGCTTCTCCATGCACTGGCGCGATGACAGATGGGATGTGGGTGGGGAAGGGGGGAGGGGGGGGGGGGGGGGCACACCCTAGGGTGAGTGGTGTTGGCTGGAGACAGTCAAGGAGGGAAGGTATTTTGCCTGGCATCGGCTTGCCCCTCGTCCGTACGCCTCCCTCGCTGCCTGGCACAGCACGTTCAATTTTCCGTCTCTTCTTTCACATGTTGTTTGATTTTGGTTAGATAGAACTCCAGAGTTTCACCCAATATCAAATCACCGTAATTTCCCACTCACCCTGTTGTATATATCACAATTCCATCACCACCCCTTCCCTCACTAACTTGCTGTTCAACCACGGAGAGAAAATCCATACGTCTCCCTTCAAAGGCTCGAACAACACACCACACACACACACAACAACAGAAACACCTACACACACACACACACACACACACACACACACACACACACACACACACACACACACACACACACACACACACACACACTACCTTAGCTGGCATCCTTGACCCTCAGCCTTGAACCTTATAATATATAATGTGAAGAAAGCTGGTCTATTTGGCACTAGGTAAACATGTCATTTCCATTAACCCTTTCATTACAGGAGTTTAACTTTAGTTTACTAACGGAGTTTTCAGTTTCGAAGGGCTCCAGCAATGAACAGTTCCAAAATCTCCTTAACCCTTTGTACCACCGATCCGTCTTAAACTGCCAAACGGCTAAAACTAGAACACTTAATAGATGTCGCCGGTACAGAAGGGGTTAACCTTAACTACAGTATGCCGAGGATATTTTAACCCTAACTATGCCGAAGGGTATTTTAAGACGGTTCACCACATTAGTTTGCAAGTTTCACCTCATGGAAGTGACAATGTTTTTCTGTGCGAAGGAAAGCTTGCGTGGAGTACGAGAGTTGTATTTTAGATTTAAGGGGAACTGGGTTGCGGGTTTTTATAAAGATTAGGTGGCAAACTAAACATATAGGCCTAATACTAAAATAATAGAACAAAATAATAAAATTCGAATAATAATAACTCGACCTTAAATGCCCCAGAACGTCGGAGGAGCTAGTGTTACCCCTTCAATATACTGTTATTATACAGTATATATATATATATATATATATATATATATATATATATATATATATATATAGTTGTATGTGAGATAGAGAGAGAGAGAGAGAGCGAGCGAGAGCGATAGAGAGAGAGAGAGAGAGAGAGAGTTAGTTTAATGTATTCTTCCCACCTCCCTGCCCTGACCAACCTATAAGATAAACGAGAGATGTGCTGCGCCAGACACCTCCACACACACACAATTTCCACTGGAGGGATTTTTTTTTATCCCTTTCTCCCTCATGTTCATCACCCTATTGCTTTTGAGATTTTAAGACGTTCGACCAATTTCTGTCAATTTTAAGACCTTTCGTGCCATTTAGGTGTCGATTTTTTTTCCTGGCGAACGATAGCGGGCCTGTACTTTAGGAAACAAATTCTACTGGAAAAAATTACAAATTTATATCAAATGGGAGTCTTGGAGGGATTTTTTTTTAAAGCTTGATGGGGGTCTAGGGAGCAAACTAAAAATCTCCCCTTAACCCTTTCAAGATCCAATACGCATTTCCTTTCCGTTTTCCGGCTATTACGAGACGAGTTTATTCAGATTAGGAAGGGCATGTGGAAGTCAGAGGGTTAATTGAGATAGTCTTTACCCTTATCATTCCCACTGATCCTTCCTAAATTGTGCACAATTGTCACAACTGTTGTTTGATGTATAGTCGCGCTAATAAATTATGTTTCGTCACCAAGTATGTTTTGATCAATAATTGGTATCACCAATACCTAAGCTTCATTTCTTCATATCGAGTGAAATAGACAAAACATGTTCCTATACTTACCCACCCTACTCAACATCTGACAGACATTAATACAGCACATATCAAGCCAAACGTAATGACAGCTGGGACATGACTTATGCTGGTATCACACGAGCGCTTTTTCCCTCAACATTTATCCTTAACACTGGTCTGGCAGCTTATGAGGTCAATATTTACAATATTTTGGATACCCAAATTCATCTACCAAAAATCTAGTTTCCAATACCAGTGCAAAATAGTCCAGAAATGTTGCCAGACAAATGTTGATCATCGAATGTTGACTGTAAAAGCTCTTGTGTGATACCGGCTTTATTAGCGCAACCGTACATGAATACATGGAGATGTGTCGGATAGTTCAATTGACCACTTGCGAGTTTCTGGCTATAAGGAAGTTGGAGCCGTAAACATCGATATTAAACAGAAATACAACACTAAAGTAGATGTCTAATGGATAAAAAATATGTTGAATTTAGTTGTATGAATTTAGTTGTATGAATTTATAAATGTAATACAACCGCATTTTAGCTGGTAATTCTGTTTCAATATCAATGTACAAGACTCCAACTTCCTTATAGCCTGAAACTCGCGAGTGGTCAATTAAGGACCGAGTTGCTCGCGCGTTGTTCGGGGTTAGCAACACGTCGGATGGTTAAGGGGGTAAACTCGCTTTTTCTGGACCTCCTTCTCCCTCGTGTTTAGCATATTAGTTTTGAGATTTTAAAGACGTTCCTTCCATTAGTTTGTCGATTTTAAGATATGCGCCCCATTTCTTTGTCAATATTAAGACCTTTCGTGCCATTTAGATGTAGATTTTTTCCAGGCGAGCGATAGCGAGCCTGTAACTTCAAGAGAAACCGGCCTTCGGCCGGGAAATTTTTCTACCGAAAAATGTACACATTTATCTTGAAGGGGGGTCTAGGGGGTGTATTTTTAAGCTTGATGGAGGTCTAGCGAGGAAACTAAAAAATAAACGAATAAATTAATTAATAGCCCAACAAACCGGCCACTGCCCCCTTAAAGGCCACAGTTGCTCACGCATCTGGGGTTAGCAACAAGTATATATTATTATGAAAAACATGTATCCACCATATAATAATATACTAGCTTTCTCTCACTTAACCCTCTCACCCCGAGGCTTTTCACAATACGTAAAAAAAAAAAAAAAAAAAAAAATATATATATATATATATATTATTATTTTTATTTTTTTCTATATTCCAACTTACTTCCTCTCGGGCATAGGCTGAGAGCCTTAACATTCACCGCTTTACAATGAACAGTGAAGCCCGTGAGGTCTTGTTCCAGTCTAGGGAGTGAGACATGTGAAGCAACGAGCACCTGCCATCTTGCCTTCACATGAGGCACGGTGCTCACTCATGGCCCGAAACGACCCCATCTCTGAAGCCACCTCGTTCCCGTGCTTCACTGTCTCACCCCTTACACTCGGACTCTCACACTTACACACACACAACGCCACCTGTTGAGCAGATAACTCACCAGGCATTGCACCCCTATAGCATATTTTGAATATGGGCATATTCATACAGTGCTATTTAATCAGGGAACAATGAGGGTATTTTATTGACGTTTCGGTGGGCTTGTGGTAATGCACTGATACTAGGTACAGCACAAATTCCATCCCAATAATATCTTCCCATTGATACATCGGGATTTGAACCCGGGACCTTTGGATTACCAGGCCAGTGGCAAGACCACTCCACCACACCTCCCCTATATATATATACCGGTATATATATATATATATACTCAGTTCGACTGAACTGGGTCATGTCACTGTGTGAGGCCCGGGCAGGAGTGGTGTATCCGTAGTCTTTCCACAGTAGGGTAAAATAAAACATAAACTTTATTTGTATTTAACATGTGTGATGCACATAAATAAAAGGGGATGTGTCGGATGGTTGAAAGCCACAGTTGCTCGCGCGTTTGGGGCTAGCAACACGTATTATGAAAAACATGTATCCTCCTTCATTCACTGTCCTCCGGCAAATTATGGGGTTGAGTGAGTGAAGGGGGGCTTCACTCACTCAACCCCATAATTTGCCGGAGGATAACAGGTTTTGCAAATACGTAGACGGAGGTATTTTCTTTCTAAAAAATAAAAAAAAATAAAAAAATATATACTGTCACATGATATCCAGAGTAAACTGTCAAAATTGTCACAATCTTCAAAGGGTTAAGCCGGTATCACACGAGCGCTTTTGCCCTCAACACTGGTCTGGCAGCTTATGAGGTCAACATTTAAACTATTTCGGTCACCTAAATTCATCTATCACCATTCTAGTTTCCGATACCAGTCAAAATATGCCAGGAATGTTGCCAGAACAATTTTGATCATCGAATGTTGACTATAAAAGCTCTCGTGTGATACCGGCTTAAGGGGAGTTAAGGGGACATTTCGCCCATGTCTTAAGGGGAGATTTTCACTCGAGGTACTTTTTTCTGGATCCCCTTCTCCCTCGTGTTTAGACCCTTTAGTTTTGCGATTTTAAGAAGTTTGCCCCATTAGTTTGTCGATCTTAAGACCATTCCCTCCATTTCTGACAACTTTAAGAATTGTCGTACGATTTAGGGGATAATATTTTTCTGGCGAGCGACAGCGAGCCTGCAATTTAACCCTTTCACGCATATGACGCAATTTTGATCCTATTGGGGATACTTTAAAGCCTTCGTTACCATCAGGGGTATTTATAAACCTTTAGTTTAGTTACTTCAACCTCTGCAGTTGTCTTTGAGTTA
>CM064581.1:3214679-3224743 GCA_032716605.1 Paralithodes platypus
AAATCAGGCTCGGTATCGCTCGCCAGGATAAAATCGACACCTAAATGGCACGAAAGGTCTTAAAATTGACAGAAATGGTTCGAAAGTTCTTAAAATCGTCAAAATAATGGGATGAATGTCTTAAAATTAGAAGAGCAATGGGGCTACACATGAAGGAGAAAGAAGTCAAGACAAAAATCCCTCAAGTGGATATCTCCCCTTAACTAATTATTTATATGTTTTATAGTAACCTCGCTAGACCTCCATCAAGCTTAACAAAAATACCCCCTGGACCCCCTTTTCAAGATAAATGTGTACATTTTTCGGTTCGAAAAATGTCCCGGCCGAAGGTGGATCCCTCCTAAAATTACAGGCTCGCTATCGCTCGCCAGGAAAAAAATAGACAAATAAATGGGCACGAAAGGTATGAGAAATGGGGCAAAAGGTCTTAACATCGACAAACTAATGGAACAAACGTCTTAAACTCTCAAAGCCAATGGGTATAAGCATGAGGAAGGAAAGGGGACCAGAAAAACGGCCCATCTCCCCTTAACCCTCTCCGACATATGACGCAATTTTGAGCCTACTGGGGATACTTTAAAACCTTTGTTACCATCAGGGGTATTTAGAAACCTTTAGTTTAGTTACTTCAACCTCTGCAGTTGTCTTTGAGTTAGCTGTGGGCAAAAAACTAATTTGGAGAGGTATTTATAAGAGTGAGAGAACTCTATTTCTTATTGCTAATCTGGCAACCTCTGCGTCATAAGAGTCTGAAGGGGTTAATTACAACCTACATGTATTAGAATGATATGCAGTTCTGGCCTGTGTATAATATAATTGGGTGTATTTTCCTCGTTGTCTGGCGCCGTAATGTATCGTTGGGGCCGAATTAAAGGGGGTAGTGGCTACTTTTTGGTCGATTTAACCAAAAAAACACAAAAACACAAAAGGCAAAGTGGGGATTGGGCCGGAGTATATATAATCGACTACAATAGAACCTCGCTAGACCTCCATCAAGCTTAAAAACAAATACCCCCCCTAGACCCCCTTTCAAGCTAAATTTGTACACTTTTCTGTAGAAAAATGTCCCGGCCGAAGGACGATTCCTCCTAAAATTACAGGCTGGCTACCGCTCGCCAGGAAAAAATCGACACCTAAATGGCACGAAGGGTCCTAATATTGACAAAGAAATGGGGTTAAAAGGTCATAAAATTCCCAAACTAATGGAACCAACATCCTAAAATCTCAAAACTAGTGGGGCTAAACATTAGGGAGAAGGGGGTCCAGAAAAACGGTCTGTCTCTCCTTAATATACTGTATATATGTCCTCATTGATGTATTACCATAACTACTGTATGTCCTCATTGATGTATTACCATAACTACTGTATGTCCTCATTGATGTATTACCATAACTACTGTATGTCCTCATTGATGTATTACCATAAATAACCTATTAGGTCAACCAGAACGATGAATGATATACCCGTACAGTCGGCCTAATAAGTCATGGCCCAGCTGTCATTACGTTTGGCTCGCTCTGTGTTGTATTAATGTCTGTCAGATGTTGAATAGGGTGGGCAAGTGTAGGAACATGCTTGTATATATCACTCGAAACGAATAAATCAAGTTTTAGACATTGCCGATACCAGATATTGATCGAAATATACTTGGTGCCGAGACATCACTTATTAGGCCGACTGTACAGTCGGCCTAATAAGTCATGTCTCGGAAGCCATTATGTCTTGATCAATAATTGGTATCGGCCAGATTTACACATGATTTCTTCTTTTGGATTGAGATATATCAACATGTTCCTACACTTACGTACCACTCTATTCAACATCTGACAGACATTAAGGGGAGGTTTTAATATGTTCCCAAGACCTCAATCAAGCTTAAAATTACACACCCTAGACCCCCTTTCAAGATAAATTTGTAAATTTTTCGGTAGAAAAATGTCCCGGCCGAAGGTCGGTTCCTCTTAAATTACAGTCTCGCTATCACTCGCCAGGGTAAAATCGACACCTAAATGGTACGAAAGGTCTTAAAATTGACATAAATGGGGCGAAAGTTCTTAAAATTACGAAACTAATCGGTCGAACGTCTTAAAATCTCGAAAGCAATGGGACTAAACATGAGGGAGAAGGGAGTCCAGAAAAAAAATCCCTCAAGCGGAAATCTCCCCTTAATACAGCCCAGAGCGAGCCAAACGTAATGACAGCTGAGACATGACTTATTAGCGCCACTGTACATGCGCAGTGAGAGACAAATAAATAATAAAACAGAATAAATTACTTAAGGGGAGTGACCTGCTTTTTCTCTCTGTCTGGGTTGTATCCATTTGGCCCCATTCAGCTTGCTGTTTTAATTAAGACATTTGTCTCCATCCAGGTGTCGATGTATACCTGGCGAGCGATAGCGAGTCACCATATTTTGGATAATGAGTTAGACAGTTGGATAAATTTTTACATTGTTCATTAGAAAAATGTCTCTGGCGGAGCCGGATTTCTCCATAAAATACTGGCTTGCTATCGCTCGCCAGGAAAAAATCGACTCCTGGATGGGGATAAATGTCCTAAAACAGTAGGCTGAATGGGGCCGAATGGATAGAAGCCAGAGAAAGAGAGAAAAGGAGAGAGAGATAAAAAACAAAAAGCCGGGGACCCCCTTAAAGAAAAACATAAAGAAGAAGTAAAGAAACTAATGCTACTAAATACAGGGGATTGAATATTGAACACGACATTAGGTTATAAATTGAACATTGAACACACCATTAGGTTATAAATTGAACATTCAACACGACATTAGGTTATAAATTGAACATTGAACACGACATTAGGTTATAAATTGAACATTGAACACAACATTAAGTTATAAATTGAATATTGAACACGACATTAAGTTATAAATTGAACATTGAACACACCATTAGGTTATAAATTGAACATTCAACACGACATTAGGTTATAAATTGAACATTGAACACAACATTAAGTTATAAATTGAACATTGAACACAACATTAAGTTATAAATTGAACATTGAACACAACATTAGGTTATAAATTGAACATTGAACACAACATTAAGTTATAAATTGAACACAACATTAGGTTATAAATTGAACATTGAACGCAACATTAAGTTATAAATTGAACATTGAACACAACATTAGGTTATAAATTGAACATTGAACGCAACATTAAGTTATAAATTGAACATTGAACACAACATTAAGTTATAAATTGAACATTGAACGCAACATTAAGTTATAAATTGAACATTGAACACAACATTAGGTTATACATTTCCTAGTGGTAATCTTTTTCTAGACAAATATTTATCATGTAGATAGGCTTTATGGGAGGGGTCACCTGCTTTTTTTGTCTTTCTCTTCTTTTCTCTCTTTCTCTGGCTTGTATCCATTCGAAAACAAGTATGAAGAAGCGGTGCGGACTTTTGATGGGACAGGAGTGAAGATTACAAAGGAGGGTCAACGTCAATTGGGAGCAGTAATAGGCACAGAAGAATGCAAGAGAGACTATGTGCGAAAAAAGGTAGCGGAGTGGGTAAAGGAAGTGAAAACCCTGACAGACATTGCGAAATCTGAACCACATGCTGCATAGACTGCCTTCACATATGGTGTTAAGCACAGATGGACCTTTCTTATGAGAACAGTGCCTGGCATTGGACAGATGTTCCAACCGCTGGAAGAAGCAATCAGAGGAACATTCATACCGGCCTTAACAGAGATGGAAGGCGTCACGCACGAGCTAAGAGATCTATTAGCTCTTCCGCCAAGGTTCGGAGGTATGGGGATCATAAACCCAGTGGAGGCGGCACCACATGAGTACCAAAATTCCCTTAAACTTACTACGTCTCTGACAGAAAAAATACGGGAGCAAAATGAAAATGATGAGGTGGACGAAGAGGAACAACGAAATGCAAGACAGGAAATTACAAAGAGCAGAGAAGAGAGACAGAAACATAGCTTAGAACAAATTAAGACCAGATGTAGGGAAGAACTGAAAATGAGAGTTGAGATGGCACAAGACACGGGGGCTTCAAATTGGCTCACATCATTACCAATAAAGGAGAAAGGCTTCGGCTTAAATAAACAAGAATTCAATGATGCCGTAGCCTTGAGGTATGGGTGGCCAGTTTCGAACCTGCCGCTGAAATGTGCATGCGGTGAAATAAACAACCCAGACCACTGTATGACCTGTAAGAAAGGAGGATTCATCTGTATCCGGCATGATGAAGTACGAGACATCACTGCACAAATGCTGGACGAGGTGTGCCATGATGTCAGAATCGAACCGGAACTTCTGCCTATGGACGGACAGCGCTTGGCCCACAATATTGCAAATACTTCAAATGAAGCAAGAGTGGACGTAAGTGCTCGAGGTTTTTGGACGAGGGGACAACGGGCTTTTTTCGACATCAGAATCTTCAACCCAAGAGCACAAACATATCGTGAGCGAGGACACAAGGCGGCATACTTGAGAAACGAAAGTGAGAAAAAACGCGCTTATGAAGAAAGAATTTTGAACAGGGATCAAGGAAGCTTTACTCCTCTGGTCTTCTCATCGTCGGGAGGTATGGGACCTTCTGCAAGTGTCTTCTATGCCAGATTAGCTGAACAAATATCGGAGAAAAAGCGCCAGCATAGAAGCCAAGTCATAACTTGGATGAGATGCCGGCTCTCTTTCTCTCTTCTCAGGTCTGCACTCCTATGTCTCAGGGGTACAAGGTCCTCCCCGCTACAGAGGACAAGAGTGAGAGACTTGGACTTTGAAATGGTCGTGGCGGAGGGACGAATTGGGGAACAACTAGGTTGATTTTAGGGAGGTACTGGTACAATACGATAAACTACAATGTAACTAGAATAAGATAGATTGTACACCACTTTTGTAACTGTCACCTTAATAAAAAAAAAAAAAAATTGTTTTACAAATTTAGCTTGCTGTAAAAAATATATACTGTATATGCTGGCTCGCTCCCGCTCGCCAGGAAAATATTGACACCTGGATGGGGGTATACGTCTTAAGGTATTTAGTTTGTTCCCTAGACCTCCATCAAGCTTAAAATGACCCCCTTGAGTCCCTTTCAAGATAAATTTTTACATTTTTCGGTAAAAAAAATCCTGGCCGAAGGCCGGTTCCTCTTAAATTACAGGCTCGCTATCGCTCGCCAGGATAAAATCGACACCTGAATTGCACGAAAGGTCTTAATATGGGGTGAAAGTTCTTAAAATCGCTAAATTAATGGGGCAAACGTTTTATAATATCAAAAGCAATGGGGCTAAACATGAGGGAGAAAGGGGTCAAGAAAAAAATCCCTCAAGTGGAGATCTCCTCTTAAAGCAGTAGGCTGAATGGGGCCGAATAGATACATGCCAAAGAGAGAGGGAGAGAGAAAGAAAAGAAGCGAGGTGGGCCCCCTTAAGATGTCTTGCAATATAATGAAGCTATACTGTGTCTCTATTACTTCCATGATGCCGTTCCATATATAGTATGTACGCCTCTATGTCTAAACGTTCTTTGCATTAAGTATGTACGCCTCTATGTCTAAACGTTCTTTGCATTAAGTTTGTCCTCGCACCAGGAATATATAATTATATATATATATATATTCCTGTTGCGATGTGAAAACTTAAATTTCGACTTTATAAATAAACCTGTGATATCGAGGTCAACTTTTTTGATTAATTGAAATCCAAGTGGCAAAGGTGTTGTTAATGTGCAAAACAGACCGCTATTTATAGAATATGTAGGTTACCATTACCAACACTTTTGACACGTGGAATACAATTGTTAAAGGAAGTTGACCTCGATATCACAAGGTTTATTTATAAGTCGAAAGTTAATATATGATCATGTAGTAATATAGGCCTCAGTGTTTATGTTAGTCTGTTCAACTTAATAGTACCGGTATGCATTAGTGGAGCCTACCTCGCTTATTTTTCTTTCTCTCCCACTTTCTTTGGCATTTATCCATTCGGCCCCATTCAGCCTACTGGTTTAAGACGCTTACCACCAGCCAGGTGTCAATATTTTCCTGGCGAGCGGTAGCGAGCCATCATATACATATTTTTGTTTTGACAGCAAGCTAAATTTGTACATTTTTCGATAGAAAAATGTCTCCGGCGAAGCCAGATTTCTCCATACAATGCTGGCTCGCTATCGCTTGCCATGAAGAAATCGACACCTGGATGGTGATACACGTCTTAAAACAGTTGGCTGAATGGGGCCGAATGGATACAAGCCAGGGAAAGAGAGAAAAGGAGAGAAAACAAAAACGGTGAACCCCTTAAATCGTGCTTGTGGCTATATTCAACTAGCCTTTCACAACAAACACATTATAGTAAACAAGTTACAACAACAAACACATTAATGTAAACAAGTTACAACAACAAACACATTAATGTAAACAAGTTACAACAACAAACACATTAATGTAAACAAGTTACAAAAACAAACACATTAATGTAAACAAGTTACAACAACAAACACATTAATGTAAACAAGTTACAACAACAAACACATTAATGTAAACAAGTTACAACAACAAACACATTAATGTAAACAAGTTACAACAACAAACACATTAATGTAAACAAGTTACAACAACAAACACATTAATGTAAACAAGTTACAACAACAAACTCGTCCTTGCAAGGTCGCTTGTTGATGATCAATATTAAACAACACATACATACATACATACATACATACACTAGATGCTTACAACATACATACATACACTAGATGCTTACAACATACATACATACACTAGATGCTTACAACATACATACATACACTAGATGCTTACAACATACATACATACACTAGATGCTTACAACATACATACATACATACACTAGATGCTTACAACATACATACATACACTAGATGCTTACAACATACATACATACATACATACACTAGATGCTTACAACATACATACATACACTAGATGCTTACAACATGCATACATACACTAGATGCTTACAACATACATACATACATACACTAGATGCTTACAACATACATACATACACTAGATGCTTACAACATACATACATACACTAGATGCTTACAACATACATACATACACTAGATGCTTACAACATACATACATACACTAGATGCTTACAACATGCATACATACACTAGATGCTTACAACATACATACATACATACACTAGATGCTTACAACATACATACACTAGATGCTTACAACATACATACATACATACACTAGATGCTTACAACATACATACATACACTAGATGCTTACAACATACATACATACACTAGATGCTTACAACATGCATACATACACTAGATGCTTACAACATACATACATACACTAGATGCTTACAACATACATACATACACTAGATGCTTACAACATGCATACATACACTAGATGCTTACAACATACATACATACATACACTAGATGCTTACAACATACATACATACACTAGATGCTTACAACATACATACATACATACACTAGATGCTTACAACATACATACATACACTAGATGCTTACAACATACATACATACACTAGATGCTTACAACATACATACATACACTAGATGCTTACAACATACATACACTAGATGCTTACAACATACATACATACACTAGATGCTTACAACATACATACATACACTAGATGCTTACAACATACATACATACACTAGATGCTTACAACATACATACATACACTAGATGCTTACAACATACATACATACATACACTAGATGCTTACAACATACATACATACATACACTAGATGCTTACAACATACATACATACACTAGATGCTTACAACATACATACATACACTAGATGCTTACACCATACATTCATACATACACTAGATGCTTACAACATACATACATACACTAGATGCTTACAACATACATACATACACTAGATGCTTACAACATACATACATACATACACTAGATGCTTAACATACATACATACATACACTAGATGCTTACAACATACATACATACACTAGATGCTTACAACATACATACATACACTAGATGCTTACAACATACATACATACACTAGATGCTTACACATACATACATACACTAGATGCTTACAACATACATACATACACTAGATGCTTACATACATACATACATACACTAGATGCTTACAACATACATACATACACTAGATGCTTACAACATACATACATACATACACTAGATGCTTACAACATACATACATACACTAGATGCTTACAACATACATACATAAATACACTAGATGCTTACAACATACATACATACATACACTAGATGCTTACAACATACATACATACACTAGATGCTTACAACATACATACATACACTAGATGCTTACAACATACATACATACACTAGATGCTTACACATACATACATACACTAGATGCTTACAACATACATACATACATACACTAGATGCTTACAACATACATACATACACTAGATGCTTACAACATACATACATAAATACACTAGATGCTTACAACATACATACATACACTAGATGCTTACAACATGCATACATACACTAGATGCTTACAACATACATACATACATACACTAGATGCTTACAACATACATGCATACACTAGATGCTTACAACATACATACATACATACACTAGATGCTTACAACATACATACATACACTAGATGCTTACAACATACATACATACATACACTAGATGCTTACAACATGCATACATACACTAGATGCTTACAACATACATACATACATACACTAGATGCTTACAACATACATACATACACTAGATGCTTACAACATACATACATACATACACTAGATGCTTACAACATACATACATACACTAGATGCTTACAACATACATACATACACTAGATGCTTACAACATGCATACATACATACATACATACACTAGATGCTTACAACATACATACATACACTAGATGCTTACAACATGCATACATACACTAGATGCTTACAACATACATACATACACTAGATGCTTACAACATACATACATACACTAAATGCTTACAACATACATATATACACTAGATGCTTACAACATACATACATACACTAGATGCTTACAACATACATACATACACTAGATGCTTACAACATACATACATACACTAGATGCTTACAACATACATACATACATACACTAGATGCTTACAACATACATACATACACTAGATGCTTACAACATACATACATACATACACTAGATGCTTACAACATACATACATACACTAGATGCTTACAACATACATACATACACTAGATGCTTACAACATACATACATACATACACTAGATGCTTACAACATACATACATACATACACTAGATGCTTACAACATACATACATACATAAGAACATAAGAAAATGGGAATCTGCAGAAAGCAGATTGGCCTAAGCAAGGCAGATCCCTGTCCCACACAACCCCAATTACAAAGCCCAATTATAGGCTCAACACTCTAATACCCTGAGGATCATCTTACCAAACCGGTTAGAGATTTACGCAGGATTACGGGGGTCTGCAGAGCGCTGATTGGCCCAACCCGGCTGATCCCCCTTCACACCCAACCCTTCTCGTCCATATGCTTATCCAATTTTTTCTTAAAGCTCCCTATCGTTCTTGATCCCACTATATCACTTGGTAGCCTATTCCACCCATCTACAACTCTGTTACCAAACCAATATTTGCCTATATCTTTTCTGAAACGAAATTTATCTAATTTGAAACCATTGGTACGAGTTCTTTCGCTATCACTGAGCTTTAGTACATTTGTCATGTCCCCTTTGTTAATCCCACTAACCCACTTGAACCCTCTATCATATCCCCTCTAACTCTGCGTCTCTCTAACGAATGTAAACCTAATTTCTTCAACCTTTCTTCCTACGGAAAATTTCTAATATTATGGATCATTTTTGTCATTCTACGCTGAATTCTCTCCAATGAATCTATGTCCATTCTGTAATAAGGGCACCAAAATTGGACAGCATAATCCATATGGGGTCTCACTATTGAC